>JAGYXB010001199.1:0-231094 GCA_022495005.1 Rhyacophila brunnea
AAATGACACGTGCCGAACGAAATGTAATTTGTCATAAAAATCCATTATGTGTCCATTTATTGTTACATTACTAATAATCATAGTATCTTCATTGGCATGTTTTCTTTTTTAAGTACATACGTAAAGTTTTTTAGTCATCTTTACACGATTTAAGAATATTTTCATCCGACGCCATGACAAAACAAATTGACGTGCGGACACCTCGACTGTCGATCTCCGATTGGCGACTAGTGAGAAATTTTGTCACACCTACTGTTGAAAATTATTTGCCTTCTCACTGAAGTACGCTCTAAAAATAGCGCGGAAACAAGCACCTGTTCGTATTCTTGAGCTGAGTGACAATAATAAATAAAGGGATTTGAGTAGGTGGGAAATAAGGATGACGGTTCCCACAATCGGCCCAACCAATAAATAATGTAAAATAATATTATGATGTGCCATAAAATAATGCTATACTATTCTCGATTCTGGCAGCACTAATTTTCGATATTTGAAAAAAAAAGATTGTTTTGTTTATTGTGACGTTAAAAAAAACAAATGAACTGACATTATTACTCTGACAGATAATCTGTTGATAATAAATACCAGTGCCCTGAAAATCAGATTATATTTTCGAAGTAATTAGTGAAACAATATGCCTTTTATATGGTTTATAGTAATTATCGTACACCTGTGCCCTGATTTCAGAATTAACTCGTTTTGAAGAATAATAATTGTGTTTTGTGATAATATTTATATCGAGTATAATATAGAAAGAATTTGATTTGTTACAGATTGACGAAAAGGTATAAAGAAGTATGGTGTCGGATAGGAAACACAAAAAAAGCAGAAATTATATCTCTGAAACACCAATTTCTTTAAAATAATGCTCGATTCAAATTAAGACAATTCGAGAGTGCACAAATCGAACTGCGAGCGTTAAAAATAATAAAGATTCAAGAATATAGGGATAAGGATTATTCTGTAGGTTCAGTTTAACTGTTGAATTTTATATATTTTATTTCATAAGTGCATGAGTGTTTATAAAGAAGTAAATAAATATTCTTTAAAAACATTATTATTATAATATGTTACTAAAATTCTAGAAAAATGTTTCACAAACTGGATTTCAAGCTATCTTATTTTAAGGGCCCACCATGTTCTGTAATGGTAAAAAATTAAGCAATCGGCCTATTATAATTGGAATTGTAGTATAGACGGAAGCTGTTTACGAATGTCATTATAATGGAGTTGATTTTCTCATTCTAGAAATAAAAATTTCAAATGGATAAAAAGAATTATTTTAAACATCATTGTTATATGTTAACAATACAATTTTATAATGTTATATATATATTATATCTATGAATTATATGTATTTTCTGTATAGCGCTGACAATTTTGAAAATAATAAAATTTTAATTAAGTATATTATTATGTAGTATTGACGGTTCTAAGAATATCTGAAATATGAAGATGACGAAGTGCATTGTAACTGAAATATTTACAGTTTAATGGGCCGGATAACCTAAGGTGACAGGCAAGTATATTAGTCTATGCTGGCGGCTATCATGCAGTGCGTAAGTATTTTATTTATATTAAGACTATTTTTATACAATCTTGCAGTCTACGTATATATCAATCATAATAATACGGATTTAATTGATAATATCATCGGTTTTGAAAATAATTATATTTTAATTAGAATAAACTATGTCTTTTATTCAACGAATAAGACAAAATATTTGAGAATGTAACATTATATCGTCACTGTTCTAGCAGAAGACACTAATTTGTAAAAAAATACAAAATATTGAGTTAGTTATACCAAAATGTTCCTTATTTCAAACTTTACCGTCTGGAAACCTTCTTAATAAATAAACAGTCTTTATTTTAAAGTCATCCTTTTTACGTTTACTTAATAAACTCACATGATAGACCATTTCAAACATTTTATAAACTTCAAAATCAAATTACTCAAAACTAGTATTCTCCAGTTAGTGTATTCTGCCTGAACAGAGACGATATATACCAGTGGCAAAGGGTGGAGGTAGGATGTTAAGATCTGACATAGATAGTCCACAATAAACTTTGTCAGTCATACGTATTTGTTTCCATTGAACTTAGTCTACAATTTACGATGGTGCTGATTTGTTTTTTTTTTAATTGAATTAAAATCTCCGAAAACCTAGCCATAATAGATAATAGTCAAAAAAAATACTTGTCTATCTATAAAATATCAAAAATCATGCTATTAAACCATACACAATTTTGGAAATGTTATAGATGAAATAATACTTTTATCTACTATGGTTTGGTTAGGCAGGGCTTAATGAATTTTAAAAAAACCAACCAACAACATATTGTGTAATATATTGTATTCTTAATTCAATGAAAATAAATAAATATGAGTGAAAAAGTGTGCAATATTTTGTCGAATTGCCCATAACGGCTCTCGTGGTGCAGTTGGTAAGGCGCTCGCCTTCCACCCGAGAGTTCCTGGGTTCGATTCCCGGTCATGACAAAAACATTAATGTGTTTTTCTCAAAGCCTGGGTGTTTGTGATTGTTCAAAATTACTAACAACCACCTTGTACGAAAAAGCAAGGACATGGTTATTAATAATTCTAAAAAAAAAAAAACATACCAAAACTATTATGGTTTGATTTAGGCAAGGTTTATTTGATATTTAAAAACTAACCAACACCATATTCTGTAATTTATTGTAGTCTTAGTTCAACAAAATCAAATATGAATGACTGAAAAAGTTTAATGTACACTATTTATGTCGTATCTTAACAGCCTACTTCCACCATTCGCCACTGCAATATACTGATTATACATATTTTAAAAACATGTATATTCAGTATAATTATAGAATGTTACATTCTCAAATCTTGTGTCTTATTCGTTTAATAAAAGAAATAGTTTATTAAATTATTAGCGAGTCTAAGTACAATTTAAAAACTAGATAATGGAGTAATACACGACGTCGGTTAGTAATTGAGGAATTAATTGATATCTATCTTAATTGGACATAGTTATGCAGAGAGTAGCCAGTCAAAAAAATTATTCTTGAAATAAAATACTATTTACAATTTGACTTTTTACATACATTTTTTTAAATCATGTTGTTACTAAAGTGCCATTATCTCAGCTCGACATTATTGTGGACTGGCTACATTCTACATAACTACGTTCAATTTAATATTCGGTAAGATGCTTATGGGGCTCAATAACTCAATCCTTGTCAGCACATTGATCGGCGATATTAAACATCCACTTCCCGTATTGTCCAATTATGACAAACTCAGTAAATAACTGACTGAAATGCTAATTTCCGCGATATCTATTTTTCCACATAGTCAGCTATATCCGATGACGCAAACTCCATATAGTAGCTGATTCAATTGTAATAATTATTTCCTAAAAATTCTTTTCAATAAATTATTTTGATTGTGGGTACATCAATAAATAGCGGATCATAATTCATTGGAGATGACACTCGAACATAAGTTCCCGGTCTGTTAATATCTCAGTCTCTGTATCGTTCCGCACAACATCTCATTCTACCGAGATTCGGACCTCGGAATGGTATCATAAGTATTGTAACCTAACTACTGTAACATACTCTCGTACCAACTGTTTTTGCTGCAAATAAAACTCGCTCCTGCATAACTACCAAATCTCGACCTCTTCATCTATAATGCCATGACTCCCACAGCGGTGATCCCCACATGTCCGTAGCTTAATTATTGGAAAACTTAATTGGAGAAGCATACGTGCGCGAATCTAGCAGATACAGGTTCAAGTCCCGTCGGGTGTCGTATTTTTTTTCTACAAAATGATTTTTTCTAATGTGTATATGCATGCGATGTTTTAAAATTATGACGTATATTAATTTAATTAGATTTAATATTAATGATTCTAGAAATAGGTTAGATGACGAAGTGCATAGTGACTGAAGTATTTGCAATCAAAGAGGTTTTGTCATCAAAGGTAACATTATAGTAACGTCTGGAATGATTCAAATTCAAATTTATTTATTTTTACATACTTTACCGTGAGCATTACAAATTATAAATTTAAGACGTTCACAACATGACATTTAAAAAAAAAGGAACAGTGTAAAGAAGAAATAAATATATACAGTATCACAAAAACAGTTTGAAAAGTAAAGTAAAATGTATAAAAAATATATTTATAATAAATAATAAAATAAAAAGCATTTTTACAAAAGTAAATGACAGTTAATTGACTATATCTAATGAACATATATATAACCTATGAATATATCTATTATGTATATATATATATATATCTATGATTGTGTTATCTACTTATTTTCTAGTTTATATAATATTAATTATTATTTTTTTTTTTAATATTTTTGTGTAATACGTATATATATTAAGATTTTTTTATTTTTATTTTGTATATGATACTATTAGATAATGTTTATAAATTAGACAGTGATATGTAATTAGTTTGTTTGGTTTGTAAGAACCCCTCTTCGGGTGAAGGCCTCCTCCAAAGAGTCCCACTAGACTCTGTTTTTGGCTATTTGTAGCCAATTTGGGCCCGCTCTTTTTATGATGTCGTCTCGGGGTATAAAAATATAAATTATAATGAGCTAAGTGGACCCCATTTTAAGAATTTATAAAACAATGTCCAAATATTATAATCATCCTAACGTTGGTGGAATATATCAACATCGATTTGGTTGAATAGAGTTATTGCCCTCCCAACTGGAATCACCAATGGCAGGTTAGTTCTGCTCTTCGAGAGAACAAAAAACTGATGCTCCCGATTTCTTAGATAGTTATCAGGGACACATAAGTCAATAAATAGTACCGAGAATGGCAGAGTTCTCATTTACACCACGTATAAGTCTAAAAAAATACGTGGCAAAATATTGATATTTTCTAGCACTTAAACTAAAGTATGTAAACATACCCAAAAGAAAGTCAGTTAGATAAAACCACAGATAGTGTTCATATAACCTCAAATAAAGGAGTCTCAAAATTTTTAATCAACGTGAAGGTTAGAAAATGGTTTGAAATTGGAATATAATTTGGTCAGCCTAGGTTTAATACATCGTAAATGGCATACAATATGGCGCCAGTTCTCGAAATACTACGACTGGCTGAACAATTCAACTTTCCTAACTGTTACGGTTTATTCTAGAGAAAAGGTTGCACACTTCACATAGTTTCCGAGATTGTATCTCAACCATAAACTAGGTACGTATTTAGATAGCAATCTTGGTATCAATGTCAAGTACTTTTTCGGTTCAAGTCGTACTTTTTTACTCTACGTCTCTGCGTGATTTCAGGAATATTTACTTTTTAACTGAGCCTGATAAACTGAAATAATGGCTCAATTACATGAACGCTTAAAAATGCGTTGTTTTCGAAACTTAATATCTCGAGAATCTAGCGATTGGAATAGTAACAATTCGCAGAAAGTTTAATATTATATACTGTCATATTAATACTATCGACCGATGGTACTTGATGGAATATGAATTTAAATTCTAATGGTTTTAAGTTTTGAATTATTCCATTTGAGTCGTTTTTTGCCACCCGGGTTTCGCCTTTCGGCATCTTCAGGTACTGTTGTACACTCACCAAAAGTCAAATAAACACTGACCACGAATACTATTAACTCTAAATTATATAACTAATCAATACAATAAAGTAAGTAACAACTCCATTACCTACCTATCAAGTCAAGGGTCACGATAAAAAATATATCAAAGAAATTATGAATACATAGTTGAAGTGTTAGTAAAAAAAAACCCCTATCTTATTAATAATAATATACTCGATAAACATCATAGATGTAATAAGCATATTATAATAAATCGTCAATATCTAACAATAGATCATTAGTACTTATAAAGCATAAAAATACTACACTCAAGAGGTGTAAATCGTCCATTCTAGGAACAATGGTTACGTATTGGAAATTAATGGAGTTAACTAATGAGATATTATATCTATGATATCAGTCTTTAAAGGTTATTAGTTAAAAAATTAATATTCAATAGTATTCTTACATGATACGAGGGTGGGTCAATAAGTCCTTAGAAAAGCCGACAGGTGGCGCGACTAGTACTGTAAGCGGTTTGTTTTCATGCAGCGGCACTACCGATTCAGTATGCTGCGAAGTTTCAATCAGATTGGTCGGGTTGTTGTGTGTTTCTCGTACATTTAAAAAAAAAATGCTTGTGGAAAATGGAAAAATGGAAAATGGAGAAAATTGAGTTTAGAGCTGTTATTAAACATTTTAATATAAAAGGGTTAACAGCAAAGGAAATAAAAAATGAGTTGGATTTAGTTCACGGCATATCTGCTCCTTCACTTGCAACTATTTATAACTGGTTAAATGAATTTAAACGTGGTCGTACATCAACAAAGGATGAACCACGCTCAGGACGTCCTGTAGAGGTGACTACACCAGAAATGATCAATAAAATCCACGATATGGTGTTAAGTGACCGAAGATTAAAGTTGAGTGAGATAATTGAGGTTACAGGGATCTCAAAAGGTAGCGTCATTTCTATTTTACATGACAAATTGGGCATGAAAAATATTTCTGCAAGATGGGTGCCGCGTTTGCTCACAGTCGACAATAAACGCAATAGGGTGGTGGCCTCTAAAGCCCTGTTGTCGCTCATGCAACGCAATCCGGATGAATTTTTTCGTCGCTTTGTGACTGTAGATGAAACATGGATACACCACTATACTCCTGAGACGAAAGAACAGTCAAAGCAGTGGATTGCGAAGGCAAACCATGTCCAAAGAAGGCGAAAACCGTAAAATCAGCTGGTAAGGTTATGGCTACTGTATTTTGGGATGCACGTGAAATTATTTTCGTTGACTATTTGGAAAAAGGAAAAACAATAACAGGGGATTATTATGCATCTTTATTGGACCAGCTAAAAAACAAAATTGAAGAAAAACGGCCTCATTTAAACAGGAAAAAATCCTCTTTCATCAGGACAATGCCCGTGTTCACACATGTTTACGATCAATGGCTAAAATTGAAGAATTGAAGTTCGAATTGGTCGACCACCCACCGTATTCGCCAGATTTAGCCCCCAGTGACTTTTTCCTTTTCCCAAACTTAAAAAAATGGCTAAGTGGACAACGTTTTTTTTCAAATGAAGAAGTCATCGATCGGACAAATGCTTATTTTGAGGACCTTCCGAAAACTTATTTTTCTGACGGTTTAAAAAATATTGAGAAACGTCTAACCAAGTGTATTGAGCTCCAAGGAGATTATGTTGAGAAATAAAAAAAAATACAAAAATAAAAACTGTTTTAATGCTTTTTTCTAAGGAATTATTGACCCACCCTCGTACCTACCAAGAAATATTAGAAATAAATAGAGCACAGTTGCAGAGCCTACCTATCTTGAATGATCAACTTAGCTTTCCTAGTAGCCCATTGCTCAAGATTTAAATTTACGGACGATGCCTGTTGTCCATGTGACGGCCACACATCTCAAACTATGTGGCATGGCATAAACGACTGCCCTATACTAGAAAAGGGGCGATGGACTCTCAGGACTCTATGTAGATATAACCATGAAATTGACTTAAAAAAACCTTACGAACTGCTAAACAACAGAACAACACACGAACACTAAATAAACACAGAATATTTATTTTAATTCTGGTCATAAAGAAAATTAAGATATAAATGGATCCTCCCCCACCTTGTGCAAAAAAGCAAGGGCATGGTTATTTATAACACCTCAGACATACAATAAATCATATTTTTTTTTCAATTTTACACTCATTTTGTGGAAAATATTCATTTTTTAAAGATTTATACTTTCGAATAATGTGGCAGCTGTTCTGATTTATGAAAAACGTCTACTGGTCTGTTAGAAATACCGACGCCCAGCGGGACCTGAACCACTAATTAAGCCATGTGGATCCTATTTAAGTATACTGACATTTACTTGTCGTATTTACACTTGAACGGCTCAACACTGCGTTATTTTTTAGCTTTTGTGACTTAAATTAAAGTATCAATTACAAGATATTCATTCATATATCAGGTATATAATATCTGAGGCGTTTTCAAATTATGTATTTCCAATAAAGAATGATACATTCTCAAATATTGTGAATTATTTGATATTATATAATATAATAAATAGTTTATCAAATTCTAACCTCAATTTATTAATTGTTTATTTTATTTATTAGTGAGTTACAGAATTATAAACAGTATGAAATTATAAATGAGTGGTCCATAAGCCGAGTGAACCAAGTCCATTCTTTTGAGTTTTGAGTAAACTAGTTTCAAACATAATATTTGAGTATTTATAATTCTTTATGGGTAAGTGACTAGTTTACCTCGGCACGCAGTTTATCAGATACTGCAGTATATAAATGAAGTGAGAGCTCTATAATAATATAGTAGGTATCTTTAATCTAGAGTGAATGTGGTAAAAGATTTTTGAAGTTATACTTCTTGCTTTTCTTCTTCTTTTCTTCTTCTTCTTCTTTTGGCGCTTTTGGGAAATTAGATCAGACTATATTTTTGGCGTGTGACATGTAACACATTATTTATTTTTTCACACAAAAAAACGCACTCGATTGGATTCGAACCACCGATTGTTCGATTATCAGCCGAACGCACTACCTTTACGCTACAGTATGATACTGCAATCGTGGCGTTTATACAGTATAATATTATAGTTTTGAATTGTTCCGTTAGCTAGGCAGCGAATTTATTATTATATGTACGAAGAATTGTTCCGTTGCCTAGGAAACGAATTTATTATTGTTTACCAAAATAAAATAAAAACAACAAGAAATAATTAAATAATTTATTTAGTGATATAAGTTTGTGTCTAGAAATAAACCAGTGGCACTCAAATAAGCGGCCCTTCTTTATTGTAGTTTTTATTGATATGGGGCTATTAAAACGTCAATTCTATCTTATATCATACTTTATTATTTGACATATTTGAAACATGGCGTCTCGCGCAATGATGTGATCATAGCCGACCATATTGACCATAGTATGGATTATTTTGCTGGGTGAAAAATATTCTTTCGCGTTGTGAGTTGTTCCTACTACTTTTATATTTGATTAGCTATCAAAACTAAGCTTAATATTAAATTTTTAAGTGTGATAGGTACGTTACTTTTGTTTGGTATTATATATTCAGTTTATGTGAAGACTATTTTCTAACTGTTTGAATATTGTTGGTTGATGTGAATTTTGACTAACGCGGTGTGCGATTATTTTATTTTGTTACGCCAAAGAAGTATAACTTCTAACGCGCGTACATAAGTACACATACCGATTTTTTAAACATATTATTTGTCTATGTATATTGAAGCGTATTATTGGAATGTGTCTGATTCATATCTAAAGTAAACGGCCCGGTGATTTTATCTCTGCCTGGGTGGAGTTTCCGCTTTGGTTGCGCTAGCAAATGACCCTTTACCTCTTCTTCCCTAACTTCTACCTTGTCTGACTCCCCGCGAAAACTTTTCTCTCTGTCTCCACCGAGAGAAAACCCAAAGTAAAAGTTGTTTTTATCTTTCATTCTAATAACAATAAATTCCAGTGAGTGTTAACTTGAATAAATTCTGCGTAAATTTGTATAAAAAAATGATTTACATTAGTTGACAAAGTTTATGCTCCTGTTGACCTTTCAAAGCCATAAAAATGTTAATTTATATTTTACATTCTCAGCGTTGTTACGTTAAGTACGCAAATTTATATCTTAAATTATATGCTTTAAATACCTACAATACAATGTATGTATTGAATACATATGTGATAAATGTAGGTATGTATATCTTTTAATAGTACCATTAAGTGGTTTTTTTAATTATGCGATGATTGCAGTGATTTTTTCGATTAGGCTAATGCCACATAGGAAGGTACCTTGCTTGGTGGCTACGTGCTAGGTGATATATCCTAGCAAACGGACGCACACTATACTATCGCAATGGCCACACTACACGCTTCTCTCCTCGCTATGTGATTATTAGTCACCCAGTGAGGCTTCCGGCGAACAAACGTGTTGGTTGTTTTTATTGTGTGATCTAGTGATTTTGCAAGATGGCGGATGTTTCTTCAGTATGACAAATGTAAAACACCGTATATTTTGACGTTATGAATAATGACGCATGTGATGAATTGACATTATGCACCCAACAAGTTCGAATTTGAGACTTTCGAAATTTTAAACTTAAATTACCTCTGAGAGAAGTAGCTTTCTGGTTAGTTTTGAGAGTGACATATCGTTGTAAACTTGATCGCTCACAAATGTCAAATGAATTTGTACCTAAGCACATAGAGTGCAATGTAGCAGTCGTGTTTTTAGTAGACAAGCATAGCACCTAGCGAAGCATCTACCTATGTGGCTAGGCGAAATGCACCATGACATGCACCTCAATGTGGTTCCTGCTTTAAGGTGCGATTACACAACAAACGCGACAAACTTAGTCTATGGTCTCGTCATTCTGCAGAATATTTTGAATGATCATAATAATCTATAAATTTAACGATGAAGAGTGCTAACTCTAATGTATTAGTATTTTGAATTATTATTCATTAATTAATTTTAACAGTTTCTACATGTGCATCCGTTAACATTACCTGCAATATTGCATCTATATATACTATTTTGAACAGAATCTAACCTGCTGACTATAAACAATAGATAATAATTTAATAGAAAATCCATAGAGAAAACCACTAACCACTAAACACGCGGTTTTTACAAGCGTCAAAAATATTTAGGCATGTAGAAAATGATAAAAAAAACGTTTTAAATACCAAGAAAAACGACATTACACATTTTTTTCCTGTAGCGGCAGCTTACCGTGATAGTACGTGTCAGTATATATATATATATATATATATATATAATATATATATATATATATAATGTATTTGAACCTTAATGCCCATTTAGATTTGTTTACACCGGCAGTAGCGAAGGGTGGAGGTAGGTTGTTAAGATCCGCCATAAATAGTGTACAATAAACTTTGTCAGTCATACGTATTTGTTTTCATTGAACTAATACTACAATAATTTATAGATGGTATTGGCTAGTTTTTAAAACTCAATAAAACCCTGCCTTAGCCAAACCATAATAGTTTTGGTAGATTTGGGCGATACGACAAAATTGTGCACACTTTTTCATTCGTAGTTATTTGTTTTCGTTGGATTAAGAATACATTTAATACAGATGGTGTTGGTACATTTTTTTTAAGTTCATTAAGCCCTACCTAAACCAAAGTAGAAGAGATAAAAAATATTATTCAAATAGCACTATTTATGACGGATCTTAACAACCTACCTCCACCGTTCGCCACTGTTCACCGGTAAATATTATGGTGTACCTAATATCACTTTCAAGACTGTAGTAAATTATTCTGCCAAAAGTTATCATATCTATATTATCTGTTTAGTTAGATACAAAAGTAAATAAGGTTGTTTCATTAAATTAATTTATTCCACCACTGGTTTCAGACCGAGACCCCAAATTAACCGAAGTAACCTTGCCTTGTTTATTTGTTACAGGATTAAAGATGTTGTCCCCCGAGTTTATGGAGAATTTGGACGTGAAGAAGTTGGAGTGTGATGCCCTCAATAATAGTACTGATCCTCCCCAAGGTATGGCTCATGTTTTCTCTTCAGTTCTGTTGTTTTACTTCACTCGTGCTAATGAAATTTGTGCTAAATATATTATGAAAATATACCTGTATCATATTACAGTGTATTTAAACGTTGTATTTTAATATTTTTTTTTATAAACATTTATATGAATTTGATATTGAGTTTGAATGGTATCTTTACGCCTTTCGTGTGTTATTTGAATGAGATTGTTATACCTATTGATATATAAAAATAATTTTAATAGAATAGTACAAAACTTAAATCAATTAGAGTTTAAATTCAAATTTCATCAAGTACCCTCGATCGATAGTATTAATATTAATAAAAATATTATTGATTTAATTAACTATTTTTTTTACTCAACGAATAATTATTCATAAGATTTATGAATGTAATATTCTAAGTATTGAACTTACATAATTTTGAAAACACGTCTGTGAAAATGTATTATAACCAATAGAAAAAATCTTTTTGAAAAAAGTAAGCGCAGGAATCGAACCTGCATCTCTCGGGTATCGCGCCTTCCACGCATACAACTTTGCTAACGCTGTCATACTAAATGCGACAAATTTTAACTATTGGCTTTTATATTATTCTCAGAAGCGCTTCCCAAATTGAGCTACGATTGGCTATCGACTTTTGTATTTTTTTCTGAAAATTTGAAACTGGGGACCTTTCTTATTTTTTCGGTTTAATTCATAAATCTATGTATTTTCTTTTATTGTGCTGTTAATTCATGTTGGAAATGCATTGTATTATTGGTTTAATTTAATAAAACACATTTTATTAGTTATTATTCCACTTTTAAATAAATTTAATATTACATAATATTTTCAATAAATCTGGACCAGCTTCGTCCGCCTCAGAGGGACATTTTCAACTAAATAATCTTTATAAAACGGGCATTTACCAAAACAAATTCAAAAGGTGACACAAAAATTCTACGAATACATGGAATTATTATCCGTCCAACAATATTTTATTTAGCGGCGTCCTTAATGATTTACTAATATGAATATCCAGTTTCGTTTATTTTTATTTTATTGTTATTGACAAAGTATTTCAATGCATTTCCACAATGAATTGATAGTTAACACAATAAAATAAATTAATAAAAAAAATATTTAGAATATTATAATATATATAGCACGTTTTGGTTAACAAAGTTAAAACGGGTATTTTAACATAATATCACTCAACTCCAAAATAAATAAGTGATAAATATGATATGTCGTATTAAAGCAGTTAATTACCCCGGGAAGCTAATTTTCAGGTGGGGGTTTTTTTTAACACGGCCGATCATGGCCGCGTTAGCTGCGAGCTAATATTGTTGAATAGTAGATACAGTAGAACCTCGATATAACGGAATAATGCGGGTGAGGAGATGTCCGTTAATTAATACGAAACTCCGTTATATAAAACATACTGGCGCGAATCCAGCAGATACAGGTTCAAGTCCCGTCGGGTGTCGTATTTTTTTCTTCTATAAAACGATTTTTTCTAGTGTGTATATGCATGAGATGTTTTCAAATTATGTATATTATCCCATATTTTTCCACACTTGACATCGGTTGCCTGTTACTCCACACCCGTTAGGTATTTCAGGTCCCGTTATTTCTGAGTTCTCTGTTCGAAAGCTTTTCATGGTGGCTGAGACCCATATCAGATTGTATAGATCAGTGGTTTCCAAACTTTACGTTACTACGCCTCCCTTTTTAAAAAATCTAATCTTTTCGCCCCCCCCCCTTTATTTCATTAAATACATTTTTACATAAAGCGCTTTTTTCTAGTAAACGGGTTTGATATATGGATTGCATTGCATCTAATGCAGAAAACTCCGTTTCTCATAAATATGATGTTACGATCGGTAGCAGTACCTACTTGCATTGCTTTTCTTGACAAAGTATTATAAATAATTCTTCAGTTCGATTCAACCAAAATTGAACAAAGGTTTTTGTTTCCATATACCTAGCCATTTTTATTAGTCAGGAAATACACTACAAATAATTATAAAATAAAATTCTACATGTGAATTATCATCAATCACACACATCACACAATCACATCAAATTAGATCTCACAGACACATATATTATAAAATGTTAATATTATGCAACCGAAACAGTGCCGCAGGTGACCTTTTTTACTAATATAACGAATATGGGTACTGTTCGGTTATCAGGAATACAGCGGAAAACACATTTTGAAAATACCCGATATACTGGATTATTTGTTAGTTTGGGTTAGTTTAGGTTAGGTTAGGTTTGGTAAGGTTAACCTAACAAATAATCCAGTTTATCGGGTATTTTCAAAATGTGTTTTCCGCTGTATTCCTGATAACCGAACAGTACCTGAATTTGTGGTGTGTGTTTATCTCACTTAACTGGTCGATCCGCAACGCCGGGCTCCCAGGCTGGAGCCCTGTCAGCCCCCCTCTTATAGGGGCCATGCACAATAGTATAGAAATTAGGTAAAATAAAATTAGTCTCCATATCTTCATACAGGTTTGCAAACAACCTAACTTTTATACGACTGTTTTTATGTAGTTTGTAACTAGCTGCCGTTTTATGAACGAATTATGAATTATTCAAACTACAAACCTGTGGCTACATTATCGTGTTAAACTTTTCGCGCCCCTCAGTTTGTAAATCGGTGGTATAGATAATGTAAAAAATCATCCCCAAGAGAAAATAAGACTCACGCTGTTTTATTTTAGTAAGTAGGTACCTGTGTTAGTAACATTACCTTTAAATATTATAATTAAATTAAAATGAATGAAAATTCCATTTAAAATTAAATGTTTATATTATTCAACTAGTGCCAGTGAACCTAAAAATAATTGTATTATTTTAAGTGTTAAGGGGGGACATGCTCGTCGAAGGTCAAAATTGAGTTTTTATTGTATTTTCAAACCATGATCCTGGACACTCCTTAAACGTTACTCCCTACTTTAATTAAAGTTTGTCAATTTATGGCTACGGCCGTATGTTGTAGCTTAACTACTGGGGAATGACAAAAGAAATGGCGTATTTCAAAAAAACACTACCTTATTCTTAGGTCAATAATTATTATAAAGCAATCATTATTCATAAGATGTTTATCACACTTGAATGGTCAAAGACATAGCTTATAATAATTATCTTTAGAATCATCTTCAAATGTGTTAATCTTGCCGATTTTTTGAATAATAAAATGCCTAATTCTTATCAAATTTGGGATCACAGAGATTATCAATATAAATTTTTATCGTGAATATTTTACAAAAATTATCTCGTAATAAATTATACTAATGGTTTCATAAATGCGTTTAAAAATTAATAAACGTAAAAAATCTTAAAACCACTGCACAGTTATGTACCGACATATGACTATATTCTAAAACATTAGAGCGAGAGGTTTAAAAGAATACTATTTTATGTAACAAAAATACTTTATGCAGTCATCAAATGTTTAAAATAACTATAAAGGATAATAAGGCTTCAAAATTATATAAATAGATTATCTACAACGTTTAAGGAGTGTCAGGATCATGGTTTGAAAATACAATAAAAACTCAATTTTGACCTTCGACGAGCATGTCCCCCCTTAACAATAACCTAAATTCTCATTTTGTAACCCCATGATATGGTAGAGATCCTACATGGCTTAATTATATTTAACTAATATAATATTTCCTCATACCAATGAAAATAATAATATAATCATGATAATTAACTTGTCATTATTACAAGGTCGTCATGAAAATGGTGTAGTATGAGAAGAAAGAAAATATCAAATACAAATTGAGTGGTTCATATTGGTTACCAATCTCATCGATCAGTATTTTTAAGACACCGTGAAACGTAAAAGTTTTAAAACTATTGAATTAGTACAATCTGTTTCGATTATTAAAAATGTTTATATTTTTATGTCGATGGTTGAAAATATAAGTTATCCGTTAGGTACATTAATCTTATAACTACTTTCTTTGTAAAACCTTTAAAAGTCTTTGAATACGAAAAATATTAAAAAGAAGATAATATTTTGTAAAATATTATCTCATCTGTTCTTTTTCACATTTCTATTAACGGTTTGTTCATTATGTTTTTTGAGAGATAACAGACACTCTTTTACATTTTTGTTTAATATCTGACTAAAAGATTATGTTCAAGGATCAGTGAAGATAATCGCAATATGCTTTTTAATCAGTTAGTATTTTTTTTATGAAAAATTCTTGTTTTCAAGGAGCTGTTAAAACAAAACGAAGAAAAATAAATACAAGATATTATCTACCACGGAACTCAGAAATATTGGAATCTGAAATATCTAACAGGCGTGGAGTGACAGGCAACCGATCTTGAGTGTGGAAGAATATGCGATAAACTTAAACACGTGTCAAAAAGACGGCTGTCCTTTGTGCTCTCGGCTTATGTACTGACGCCAATGACATTATTAATGGACAACACACTCAATACAGTAGTTAGCAAGTAAATTCGCGTATAGTGACATTCGCACATGTATAGGTAGACGTCACGCAATTTCCATTATGCGATTTCACGCATCGGGAATTTATAGCAATAAGACCTTTATTGTAATGGCGTTAGAACAGTGTTTCTAGTGTCAATGTTCATTTGAGCGAACCCGTTCGAACCGAACCATTCGGCAGACCCGACAAAAAAGTGAGTGTCATTTTTTTCCAGATGCTTCGTCCATATTAATGTCATTGACTGACGCTCATTCAATATTTGTGTATTAAATTTGAATGTTGAAACATACACTATTGCGAGTCTATAATGTGTGGTTAATTTTCGTAGGATATTCACACATTAAAAACCCTGCGTCAAAATGTAGTGTATTGGAGTAAAAAAAAAGTGTATGTAACATCTACATTGAAAATCATCATCAGCTTGAATCAATCCACTGCTGGATGAAGGCCTCTTCAAGTCGCTTCCACTTCTCTCGGTCCTGTGCATTGCGTTGTCACGTACTTCCGCAGAACTTTATCATTTTATCGATCCAGCGGCCTCTAGGTCTACCTTGCGGACGTTTTGTACTTCTTGGATACCACTGGATGACTAGATTTGTCCAACGATTGTCTCTTCTTTGAGCTATGTGTCCAGCCCATCTACATTTAAGGCTTTTAATAAACTCTATTACCTCGCAAACCCTTGTCAGCTTCCTTATCCACTCATTCCTCGTTTTGTCCTTTCGCGTTATGCCCAGCATGCACCTCTCCATACCACGTTGTGCTACTCTAAGTTTCTGGATCTTTCTTTTACTTGGGGTCCATGTTTCACACGCATATGTGATCACGGGAAGCACACACTGGTTGAACACTTTGCGCTTTAGGCACAGTGGAAGGAACACTGAAAATATAACCATTTTTTTCTTGGACCATTAGGCGGGTACTTTTAATATTATAACTACAGAGCTTTTCCAATCAAACACTAGAAAGTTTTGCGGAACATGATAATTATTATACTTTCTCGTATTAAAGGTTCAAATTACTTAATCTCAATGGAAAAGGTGATATTTGAAAATTGCCATCAGACGGACAAGATGCATTTTGAATTTGGACTTCAACCGTTATACTAGACTGCAAAATACTAGTTTTGGAATTGTTTATAGAATAATATGTGTATGCCCTTTTGAATAATATGGAATACAATTCATATTTGGTTAAAACGGGACAAGGTGATTTTTGGAAAAGGGCGACTTAAATTTATTATATACTATTATATTAACCCATTGGAGACAATTGGTGCCAATTTGGCACCGCTAATACAGGATGCAGGACATGGTAAAAATCAAACATTTTTAATCATATTTTTATTTTTTTTAAAGTTGAAATTATTTAAAAATAGACGTAGCTACAAGTATCATTTTAGAGAAAAAATAATTGATTTAAAAAATCTATTTTTATTTAAATTTAAAAAAACATAACAAATGGTTATCCATCTAAATATCTTAAAGAATATTAAATTTAGCTCCGGTTTTAGTATATCTTTATTTTATAACATAGTTCAATAATGAACGTTTTACCTTTGTCATTTTGTTTCAAAAAGGATTTTTATTGATTCCCTGATATACAAAGTAAACTTAAAATATAAAAAAATAATAGTAAAACTCAATATCTACAATATTTAAAAGATTTATTTTAATCTAATGAATAATAAATGAGTTATATAATTATATCAATCATAGTTATCAGTGTGGCTTTTTAAAGTCATCCTGAAAAATCTACGTTGTCTTCAATGGGTTCAAAATTCAAAATTGTCAATAATTGAAGTTGAAATGGGGATTGATAGTCTTTCAATGTTCAACGAATAAATCCATACAAGGGAATTATTATATAAAAACCGGTGACTATGAACGTGTCCGGAAACTTGTAGTATGCAGTTCGCCTTATCACACTTCACCGTCAAATGTTGTATCATCGGAAATATATGGCCGTATAAATTAAAGACCGTCCAACCTCTTTGGATCGTATAGTACTGACATAAAATTCACATCTAAATAAAACACTGTTCTTGTTGGTTTACACTTTACAAGAAGCCAGCAGCAAACAAATTTTGAAAATAACCGTTATACTGGATTATTTGTTAGGTTATGTTAGTTTTTCATTC
This sequence comes from Rhyacophila brunnea, assembly GCA_022495005.1. Classification (NCBI taxonomy): domain Eukaryota; kingdom Metazoa; phylum Arthropoda; class Insecta; order Trichoptera; family Rhyacophilidae; genus Rhyacophila; species Rhyacophila brunnea. The sequence goes on from JAGYXB010001199.1 coordinate 18,251, forward strand.
TTGAATTTTTCCAAAATCAACTATGAAAATTGAATCATTGTTCATATTGAATCTAATTCCTAATTAAAATTGGAGACCGTATAGTATACGGTCGTGTCTTTCCGATCCGAAAGCTCACGGCGAACAGTGCCATGGTGAAATGTTTTAAGTACAATTTCATCATTATGTCCAAAGTTATCGTTTCCGGAAATTTGTACGTATGCAGTTCGCCGTATCACACTTAACCGTGAAATGTTGTATCGGAAATAATACGCCATATATTAAAGACCGTCCAACTGACATAAAATTCATGTCTAAATAAAACACGGCTCTTGTCGGGTTACACTTTACAGGAAGCCAGCAGCAAACAATTTTTGAAAATAGCCGATATACTGGATTATTTGTTAGGTTGGGTTAGGTTAGGTTTGGTTTTCATTCTTGAATTCATGAACTTTGCCAAAACCAGCTATGAAAATTGAATTATGTTCGTATTGAATGTAATACAATTGGATACCGTATAGTATACGGTCATCTATTTCCGATAGAAAGCTCACGGCAAACTGTGCCACGGTGAAATGTTTTACGTTCAATTTACATGACGTAACCGACTATGAAATAATATTACGCAACTAACGTTCTTTCGAATAGTATTCAGCAAGATAGATGTAGTTTAAAATGAACTTTTTTACACGTCATCAGCTAGTTTATCATTCTTCTAAGCCTCGAAAGTACGCACCGTAATTATTATGAAGCCGGCAAAGGGGCTCAATAATAATTTAAAGCCGGCATTTAATAATTCTGGCGCGGTTTGTGGGTTCTGAACCCGGTCAATTAATATTCAGGGAGTGTTGCAGACGGTTGTTGGCGGCGTGGCAAATTTAAAGCAAAAGGTTTTCGTACGGTGGGTAAGCTGAATGCCAAAAATAGCAACCCTGAAAACAACCCCACGGACAACATATACATAGACAACTATGTAGGGTTAACGTAAGTGGCATTTTTACTAACCTCATATCGTTGGTAATTTTCTACAAACACCTATCTCAAAAAAACACAACTTTTTCAGGAGGGGCAAATAACAACTTTATTCTCTCAGTTTTTAATTTAGAAATAAATTTTCTTCCATGAAATATCCATTTCGTATAATTACACAGATTTTCATGAAAAAAGTGTTATGTTTCTTCAATTTATCGCACTATGCTTTCGACCGATCAGTCATATTGTCGGAGATACGAGAATGCGTTGCAATTTTACTGTGAATATTACTGCAGGAAACACGTATCTTGACTTACGAGAAAGAGCTTCAGTATAATCATCTGTCGGAGTTCAGTATTCTGTATACTCACAAACACGTAACTCAAGATACGAGTTTATAATATTTATAAAAGTCGTTTCTTGTGATACGAGTTTATGTAATTGCTTAAACCTATTATGCTATAAAGTATGTTTTGAGATACGTGTTAGTGGAATACGTGCGTATTAAAATTCTGAATACATTACAACAAACAACTCATAACACACAAAAATTGAGATACGTGTTTGTAGGCAATTAACGACGTTATTGAAATGTGCGATCATTGGGCGAATTTAAAACGCATGTTCTGAATTGGGCCTTATCATGGACAATTATTAATCGGAGACGAAAAATCCCTTCAATTTGATGGTTGTCGTGAATTATCATTAATTTAAGATAATAATATGTTCTTATATACACAGTGTCGCAACCCAAAAAACAACCTCACGGCCAACAGATACATAGTCAACTATGTAGGGTTAGGGTAATTGGCATTTTTACTAACCTTATATTGAAATGTGCGATCCTTGGGCGAATTTAAAACGCATGCGCTGAATTAGGCCTTAGCCACAGAACATATTAATAAATATAAATAATGTAAAAGCCATCGCCATGGACCAAACTTTTGAAGCAGGGTAGTTTATGACCTGTCCACCATAAAAACCAAGTTAAAAAAACGCGTCGACTATTGTCTGTTGAAGGTTGAAAGGACTTGATAAACTACTGAATGTGACAAACTAAAATACATACATACTAGGGAATCCAATCCCGAGCCAAAATTCTGATCCCGGGATTTCGGGATTACAATTTGACAATCCCGGGATTGGCATTTTTTTCCATTGTTAATACAAAATTTTTATATTTACACATTATTTTTTTTATATATATTTACATATAACATTGATAAAATCGGTCAAAAATAAATCTAGTATAATTTATAATATTTAAGACATTTATTGTTAATATTGTATATCTACGTTCAATCTTGGAAATCCATAAGTTTAATGGAGTGAATAATATTATATATATATATAAATAATAATGTGAATTTAATACGAGATTGCTGTTTCTGATAATAAAGACTTAATGAATGGGTTAGCGAGATTTAAAATAGTAAAGAAAATAATCATGGCGTACTTATGGCCTTTCCGCTTCATAAATCTAATTAGTCAGCCAAATATGAAACTGCCGTAAAACGTATGAGATCATGGTGGAATTACTTTGTTAAAAGTGCGAAGCATTGTTTTTTCAATCTTTCTCATTTTTAATAATTATTGTGAAAAAATAAAATGAATCGGCAAAAAATAAAATGAATACATGGGTATAAATCAATCTTCATTCAAACTCAGTTTATTTCTAATGTAGTTATTTGTTATTAAAAGTATTTTTCTGTTATATTTTCGCTTTTATTTTATATTAATTAATAAAAATTGATAAAAAAATCAATCCCGAAATCCCGGGATTACGTTTATCAATCCCGGGATTCATAGGTATCAAAAATAGCTTGGGATCCCGGGATTGGAATCCCTAATACATACTATTTAAAATATCATATTTTTTAACATAATATTATGTTTAAGTTTATTCCATATTTTTCCACACTAGATATTTAGCCTGTTATACTACACCCAATAGGGTAAGCTAGTTTCTATTCATTTTGTGTTCCCTGGCCTTATCAGACTAAAAATCCCTTCAATTCGACGGTTTTCGTCAGTTATCATTAATAATTTAAGAAAAGTTTATATCTAAAGTGTCGTATCGAGAAATTAAATCGCCGCCTCATTAATTGTAATACCATATTATATCTAAATTATTCAGTAACCATAATTATTGTTTTCGCTATTTTTTAAATTATATTGACAAATAAAAAAAAATCATTATTCATTTACTAAAATACTACTAGTCTAGAACAGGCACATATTACCAGTGCACCATTTATAATAAAAAACCTCCTTTCCATGAAACTTGCACTCAAAAGGATTATCTTTTATTCCTTTCTATTTGCCGCCTTGTATGATGAGCCTACCCCCATTGGGACATCACTGTATAAAAAAAAACTCGTCGGTCATCCAGGATGTCTCTCCGCAGTTAGACACTATCCATTATTATCTGCAGAAATCCATTGTTCTTGGAAGAGATCGTAATTTCTAGGTTATGTCATAAATGTAGTATTCCTTTAAGCATGGCGCCATTTTAATTAAAATATAGTACTTACCTTTTTATCGAATATATCGAACGTATTCTCATCCCCATAGTAAGAGTCCAATAATTGAACCCGTAGGTCAAAATTGGTTGGACATCTAAACTGACCAAAGCAACACCCATTTATTCTCCCTTATCATGCATTTAAATAAACATACCACAAAAAAGTATAGTTTGATAGTTTTGGAATGAAACAAACAAGGTTGGAACTCTTTTAGGTACCTGGAGAACATGGCCAAGCAAGATCCAATATAGCTTCTTCACTTCAAAAGTGATAAGAGGCGGCACGTTCCAAATTCTTATCTCCTTACTACTGGTCAAGTCACATTCAGCAGGACACACTCAAAAGCTCAGTATACAGTAGCTCTTGTGCTGTGTCTCTTTACCCTAAAGCAGTACCATCAAAATGCAAACGTCAAATAATATACTACATTTAGTTTTCTAGTTGAATATTGGTCCAGTCTTTGCGAAGTACAATTTTCCTTGATGTACTCCCCAGGTTTTTAAAACTATCGATACTTTCGATGTATTGACACACATTGCATTTTTTAGGCTCCATGACTCGTATTTGAATTTGGCCGCCAATCGCACAAATGCGGCCCTGATAGCAGAGTCCTTATTAGCTAGTTGCGTTATCAAATTATTGTGAACACTGACTGCGTTGCCAGCAGTGTTGCCAAACAACGTCCCGCTTTTTAAACACAAATAGATTGTTCCACGTGGGACAAATAAATTCATGATTATTCAACAAATACAAATAAGACGTCAAGGTCAAGATAATATTTTACTCAAGTTATCCCGGAAAAAGAGACTAAAATATTTTCAAAATAATTTTATTTATTTTAAGCATATTGTTATACCGAACGGGTATTTTCTCAGATGAATTTAAAATGAGCTATCGAGGGAAGTTTTCTATCAAAGTATTAGCACTTATTGTAACAATTACAATTAGTAAGTTGTAATTGTTACAATAAATGTTATGTTTTAACAGCACCTCTCAAGGGTGTGCTAAAATTTAGAGCAAGATATATAGTTTTGACTGTTTAGAGTTTAGACGGCTAACTTATTGTAACAATTATAATACTTCAATACAAACATATGAAATACTACCCTCGATAGCTACCGATAGCAGTCTTGTATATAAAATAGATGCGCAGATGCAAGAATATGTTCTATTGAGTTGATAACATACGAACTACTTGTTCAATTTAACATGATATTATAATACTAATGTGCTGAATTTTACCAATAGGTACATTAACTCATTTAGCGCTAACACCGCGACTGGCGCGTCTTGATTAGTTGGCCATTAGATATAATTAACGTGTTATTTAAACGTGGTAACACAATCACTGCTAACCTTTTAAGTAGCAGAAAGAAACTCTTTACGAAGTAAAATCTTCAGCCAAGTACAAAATGGGTGAGTGTCTGGAAAATATATTATTTGTGTCGCTACATTTCAAAATCAGCCAAGTCCACCTTTAGGTGTTTTTGACTTTTGAATTGCTGAAGAACTACTGTTTCCTAACATTTCTGCATTATCAAAATGTGGAATCTATTAATTTTAAATATTCTATACTCGAAATAATATAAACTTTCACCCTTGTGACTGTGTATTTGAGAAAACAAATAGCTGTTTTTCTCTTATTCATCTATTATGGACTTGGCCGATTTTTTGGCTGATTTTTAAATCTAGCGACACATTTATTATTATTATTTTGATCGTTAAAGTGTTTTATAGTTTGTGTTGTGTCATTTATGATTGATATTATAGAAATAACATTGAATTACTCGTTTTTTAGGTTATCCCGCTTATTGCTTCTAATTCCTGATTTGGTATAATAGTAACCTGGCAACCCTGGGTTCTAATACATATAAATGAAACCTCCCAAAGGAGGTGAACAGAGTATCTGTATCACTGTAACAATAATTGTTTTGGGTAAAGTAATTATTTCAAGATAACATCAGAGACACCAAATTACAGCATTGATAAGAAGCGAGATGACACCACTAATTACTACTTCAATTAAAGCAGCTATACCCAACCTTTGTATACGTAATCAATAATTGCTAGATATATCACAGATTTTTTTCTTGTCTTCTCTTCTCGCAGAAATTGGCAATCAATTTCGTTACTTATAAATGTATCATCGAATAATTGGTTTTTCGTCGGGGTGATTTCGGTGTTAGGGAATTTCCTGAAATGTGTACCGAAAGGGACGATCTGCTAAAGTCAGTCCAGCCAGCTGTTAGACCCAACGGTCCCGTCTGACCTGGTGATCACAAAGACCAATTTTTATTCAGTTTAAAAAATTTGCGGCGTCTTTCTAGAATTTGTTTTATATTTTATTATTCATTTTGTCTGTTCTCCATACTTCTCTCTCCCATGGATATACTTAATGTTTAGAGAATCTCACTTTATTGAGAATGGTCACAGTAGTGAACCCGAAACGTCGAGGAAAGAATGAGGAAAACCTTACCGTGACAACCCATAAATCTATTACGTATTCTTCTTTCTGGCGCTACAATCTTATATGTCTTCCTCCAGCATCTGTCTCCATCCTAGTTTGTTAAAAGTCGCTTATTTACAGTTTAAGATGCTAAAATAATATTACCTACGTGAAGATATCTTAGATCGTTCGGCAGTTTTGTATTGGCTGTTATTACTTACTACAATAATTTTCAATTTTGTCTCTGCTTACGTCTCTCTTCTATGGGTACTGTTAAATTAAAGTCATGTAAATTCAGTTAAAGCATATTTGAGTGCATGGAGATCTTAATCTTAGGTAACTGGTCCTGATACATTCCTAGACATAAAAAAAATGGTTCATATCAAACGTAGGGTTTTGTGATTCGTGCGGTGCGTGGCGGTATGCTTTAGTGGGGCCATTAATTTCAACGTTCATGCTATTCACGTTTTTAGTATCTGTTATCACCCTTTTACTAAGATAAGTATGCCAATTGATTGCTGAATGTTATACCAACATATTGAATTACTGAGATCTTTTTTTTTTTAAATGCAATACTCTATTTAGAAGAAAAATAGCAAAATATATTAAATTTATTAAAAAAAATGTCCTGTAACTTCAAAGCAACAGTAGGATATCTGAAATAACCCGCATATTGATACAGTTATACAAAAAATCCCACAATAATTATCATCTGTTATAATATATACCGTAGAAAAAAACGAAATATACATAATTATAGTTAACGATTTGATATGTATGAAAAAAATCATCAAAGTTCAATTATCTTGAAACTAGTCTTTTTGACTTATCACTGTGTTGTTTTCATGTAACGACATAATATGAACATTAAAAATGTACAGATATCTCTTACACCAGTGCTTCTTAAGCTTTTTCGTACCACGGCCCCCGAAATCAGAAAAAAAATTCAAGGCTCCGCCCCCAAAAATTTTATTCTTCAGTAACTAACAGTACTTTATTTACAACTAATTTTTATTATAAGTACATTTTTATTAAACAATTGAATGAGAGGGGTGTGATTTCACATTTTTACACAATACATAAATATCCGGTACAATGATTGAAATGCTAATTCGCAGGTGTGTTCCAAAGTGTCCGTTGAAAAACGCGACCTGTGTTTATTTTTCATTACCAGTAATGATTAAAATGCTGCTTTGCATAGGTATGTTGTCGCAAAAGGAATTATGGTTAACAATGCTGCTTCTGCGATTAACGGATATTTTTGCTGCCGCCTTATCTAAACTTCTGCAAGACTTATTTCATTAAATTCGAATTCACGGGAATTATCTTTTCTAATATATTCTTGAGCTGCTCACGTTATATAATCATATTTTAAGGACTTAGAAAATGGTGTTCTTATCCAATTATACATTGATCTTCATCTAAGTTTGGGAAATATTATCGTCCAGTGATCACGATCAATCCTGGGTCTGGCAAGTACACATTGGTTTGTCAATTTGTGTGTCAGGGTATGGACCTAATAGGTTGAGCAAGTGGCTGACATCCATTTCTCATAAAAAACAAAATCTGTTAATGGTATGCTATCAATGCAATCCCTGTCCACCCGAAGAGTGATTGCTTTTTTAAAACGTTTCTTTTTACTACTTCGTGGGTTCATAATTATTTTTACAATCCATATATACTGGCAAATATTAATTTTCATGTTCCCACCAATATCACTCATTACTCTACGGTCTTCATCATACCTCGTCGCAGGGCAGATGTTATGTTTTATGATGCGGTGTATCGTGGGATTAACTTATTTGATGGCACCATAAAGGTTGATTTATTTTTTATTAACTATATAATGTTTGTGGACGTGTTAAATAGGTCAAATTTATAATTGGATATATTATCATGTTTCTTTAATATTTACATAAACACATGCTGTCTTTTCCACTTTCTTGTTACGAGGGTGGGTCAATAAGTCCTTAGAAAAGCCGACAGATGGCGCGACTAGCACTGTAAGCGGTTTGTTTTCATGCAGCGGCACTACCGATTCAGTATGCTGCGAAGTTTCAATCAGATTGGTCGGGTTGTTGTGTGTTTCTCGTACATTTAAAAAAAAAAATTTGCTTGTGGAAAATGGAAAAATGGAAAATGGAGAAAATTGAGTTTAGAGCTGTTATTAAACATTTTAATATAAAAGGGTTAACAGCAAACGAAATAAAAAAGGAGTTGGATTTAGTTCACGGCATATCTGCTCCTTCACTTGCAACTATTTATAACTGGTTAAATGAATTTAAACGTGGTCGTACATCAACAAAGGATGAACCACGCTCAGGACGTCCTGTAGAGGTGACTACACCAGAAATGATCAATAAAATCCACGATATGGTGTTAAGTGACCGAAGATTAAAGTTGAGTGAGATAATTGAGGTTACAGGGATCTCAAAAGGTAGCGTCATTTCTATTTTACATGACAAATTGGGCATGAAAAAATTTCTGCAAGATGGGTGCCGCGTTTGCTCACAGTCGACAATAAACGCAATAGGGTGGTGGCCTCTAAAGCCCTGTTGTCGCTCATGCAACGCAATCCGGATGAATTTTTCGTCGCTTTGTGACTGTAGATGAAACATGGATACACCACTATACTCCCGAGACGAAAGAACAGTCAAAGCAGTGGATTGCGAAGGCAAACCATGTCCAAAGAAGGCGAAAACCGTAAAATCAGCTGGTAAGGTTATGGCTACTGTATTTTGGGATGCACGTGAAATTATTTTCGTTGACTATTTGGAAAAAGGAAAAACAATAACAGGGGATTATTATGCATCTTTATTGGACCAGCTAAAAAACAAAATTGAAGAAAAACGGCCTCATTAAAACAGGAAAAAAATCCTCTTTCATCAGGACAATGCCCGTGTTCACACATGTTTACGATCAATGGCTAAAATTGAAGAATTGAAGTTCGAATTGGTCGACCACCCACCGTATTCGCCAGATTTAGCCCCCAGTGACTTTTTCCTTTTCCCAAACTTAAAAAAATGGCTAAGTGGACAACGTTTTTTTTCAAATGAAGAAGTCATCGATCGGACAAATGCTTATTTTGAGGACCTTCCGAAAACTTATTTTTCTGACGGTTTAAAAAAAATTGAGAAACGTCTAACCAAGTGTATTGAGCTCAAAGGAAATTATGTTGAGAAATAAAAAAAAAATACAAAAATAAAACCTGTTTTAATGCTTTTTTCTAAGGAATTATTGACCCACCCTCGTATATTAGTTGTTATGGTACTGTTCGGTTATCAGGAATGCAGCAGAAAACACATTTTGAAAATACCCGATATACTGGATTATTTGTTAGTTTGGGTTAGTTTAGGTTAGGTAAGGTTAGGTTAACTTAACAAATAATCCAGTTTATCGGCTATTTTCAAAATGTGTTTTCCGCTGTAATCCTGATAACCGAACAGTACCGTTGTTATTTGTAATTCAGATATTTTTATAATTTTGTATATATTATGTATTATGGCGCATTGGCCAATCGCTGTAATGCCGTAATACTCTTTTTCTAAAATAAATAAACAAACAAACTTCTACTCTGTGGAGGCGCATATGATCTTATTAGGATCGGACATGGTCGAAAAAAAAATATTATGATTTTTTTTTCAAATACTGAACAATTTCGTGGCTCCCTTGAAGGAGCTCCGGGGCTCTCCCAGTTTGAGAAGTACTGTCCTAGACGACTAAAACAAGATTAAAAATTGCGCTTACGCAACAATCCCTGATAATATCAAATTTTTATCTAAAATTGAACAACACGATATTTTTAATACGTATTCCCTTTTTTACTGATGTACAGCTTTTATCATTAGTTAGATTTACATAACGTCGACACTCTATGCATAAGGCATTAAACATTGTCCTAAATAATTCATTTTTTTTACATTTTACTCTGTTTAATTTTTTATGAAATCCAATTCAATTATATTCCAGGTACGCATTTACCCGAATGTAAAAAATACTGTGGTTATTTACTCAAACATTCAACGTTTATTTAGCGGCTATGAGATTTTCGCGTGTTTTCTTCGGTAAACTTTGGAAAATATAAATTCAGCCATTGTTATTCGGCGGCCGGTGACTCGCCAATATTTTACTATGCAAATTTCGAAAACACTTTTTTGAGTTAATTTTTTTATTTTGGATATTGCGTTGCTTGACAGGGGGGGGGGGGGACCGGGGCGCCCACGCGGAGCCCGCGACGAATACTAATGTTGACACTGTATTTGTTTAGCGACTATTATTTAATAGATTTCGTGGAAATTTTATTTGTAATACTTTGAGAATAAAATATAAAATCCAATAAATGATATTTAAATCTGCTAATGAAAATTTTTTCAGTGCCTTAGAAACAGCTATTAAGGGGGCACATGCTCAGCGTACGTCAAAATGGAGCTTTTATGCATTTTTCAAAGCATGATCCTGGACATTTCTTAAACGCTGTAGATAATCTATTTACATAATTTTGAAGCCTAATTATCTTATATATTTATTTTAAACATTTGATGATTGCATAAAGTATTTTTATTACTTAAAATAGTATTCTTTCAAACCTCTCGCTCTAATGTTTTAGAATATAGTCATATTTCAGTACGTCCATGTGAAGTGGTGTTAAGATTTTTTATATATATTAATTTTTAAAAGCATTAATAAAACCATTGGTAAAATTTATGTCAACAATATTATAGTGAAATAATTACAATAAAAATTATATTGATAATCTCTGTGATCCAAAATTTGACAAGAATTAGGCATTTTATTATTAAAAAATGGGCAAGATTAACACATTTGAAGATAATTCTAAAGATACTGATTATAAGCTATATCTTTGATCATTTAAGTGTGATAAATATCTTACGAATAATGGTTGCTTTATATTAATTATTGACCAAAGAATAAGGTAGTATTTTTTTGAAATATGCCATTTCTATTGGCATTTTCCAGTGGCTAAGCTACAACATACGGCCGTAGCCATAAATTGACAAACGATAAATGAAGTAAGGAAGTAGAACCATTTTAAAAACATTTTTTTCCGGTTAGGTACATGTTCAAACACGCGCGTTACTATGATCTTACTTACTACTTCATTTATCGTTATCGTTATCGTAGCGAGGGGTTTAAAAGAATACTATTTTATGTAATAAAAATACTTTATGCAGTCATAAAATATTTAAAATAAATATAAAGGATAATAAGGCTTCAAAATTATGTAAATAGATTATCTACAACGTTTAAGGAATGTCCAGGATCATGCTTTGAAATAGCATAAAAGCTCCATTTTGACGTACGATGAGCACGTGGGCCGTTAACAAAGATTAGAACTGACGATCTCAGACGATAATTAAGTACTCATCACTCGAAATAATTATCATATTGCATTGTATTAGATATAATGATTAGTCAATATCAAGCCTTTCAATCAAGCAGTTCACAAAATTAAATAATCTCTCAATTGAATAATCATTCCTCAAATACTGTGCTTATCCGCAATTTACATAAAGACGATACATCAGTGAAACGGCAAATAATAATCAACTATAGGCGCGACGAAATTTTGGACTCGCTGGCATTCGGAGAGAGAACGTCGAGTTGAGAACATGTCAATTTGTTTCGTGATGGCGACGGGGGTATTAATTCTTAAATCGTGTAAAGATGACTAAAAACGTTACATAGAACAATAAACAGATGATTAAATGGACGCATGTTGGATTTATATGACAAATTATATTTCGGTCGGCATGCGTCATTTGCAACCCGCGACCTGCAATCCGCGCATTGCCTAGCCACGATCTTTGTAGACCGTGCCTCAACTGAGGTATAGCATTAAACTATAAAAATAATAAAACCATATTATCATGTAATATTATAATAAAGGTACACAAAACGATAAAAAAATACTAAAACAGTGTCAGAATTAGTGATGGTTTGGCTTCATGAGCAACAAAAAGATTAGGGAACGCACCAAGCAGCCTCTCATCACGCTGAGAGTGAAAAGGCGACGTTGCGGATGCCAGAAGAGAATTTTAACCTGACTTACCTCATCTTCAAGACATCCAGATTCCGGCATCCTGGAAGGCCGCTAAATACTATCTATAAAGTGTATAGGGTGGAGCAAAGCTATGGGATGCTGGTTTGACATGGAACGATGCAAGAAGACTGGCGAGCGACAGGGATTCTTAGAGGAGCCTCGTGGTATCCATATGCTCTAACTAAAGGGCAGATATGGCCGAAGAAGTGTTTAATAAAATGAAATATGTATCCATCCTATATAGTTGGACATCATACCAAATTATAATACCAAACAACTACAATAATTAAAGGTGATCCCGACGGAAAGTGATGAACAACTACAGTGTTGACATCATTTAATAATCTGAATTGCCGAAGCATAGAGACTTTTCCCCATAAGAGAAAAATCGGTACTGTTCGGTTATCAGGAATACAGCGGAAAACACATTATACCCGATATACTGGATTATTTGTTATTTTGGGTTAGTTTAGGTTAGGTTAGGTTGGGTTAGGTTAGGTTAGGTTAACCTAACAAATTATCCAGTTTATCGGCTATTTTCAAAATGTGTTTTCCGCTGTATTCCTGATAACCAAACAGTACCGAAAACTCTACTAAACATAATATATTAAATATAATAATTATTACAGTCGGAAGCCAACAGCGGTGGAGTGAGGTTGTACAACTTCGCTTGCGTATTCGTGTCGCTACTCGCCTGGTTACTCGCGAACGGTTATAAATACGGGATACAACAAAAATAATATTGTTTGTAAATGAATTTGACAATAAACTCAACATGTGTGGTCCCATGTGATTTTGACAATCAGTGCCAGTGCTTGAAAAAAAGTGAAAAATATTTATTGTTGCACGGATAGTGCACTTTGTGCGGGGAGTGCGTCAAACGCTGTGAAGCGAGGGGTTGTCCACACTGTTTTTTGTTCACACTGTTCCAAGACCGCGTGAACGGCAAAAACAATAAAATGGAAAACACCACAATGGAAGTGAATGAAACCAAAAAATCGAAGAAGAAAAGAAACGATGATGAAGAGGAAGTGGTTGAAGAAAAAGAAGAAGAATGGCAGACGGTGACCTCTGGAAAAAAACCCAGAAGAGACTCTGGGGTCACTCCAAAGGGAAACCAAAACATCGTCATGATAGCGACGGGAAGTAAAATTCCATTAAAGTTAAAAATAGCGCAGATGCTGCATAAGGCAGGAGTAAAAGTACAGAAAATTTACAATAAAAATTTAAAGACGTACATCCAAGTAGAAGACGAAAAAGAAGCAGATAAAGTGAAACAAGCTGGAGAACTCAAAGATCTCGGTTTTGTGACCAAAGAGAATGACTCCTGCTCTTATGGAGTAATAAGAAAAGTCGATATTGATATGGACCTCCAAGAACTGCAAATGGAAATCAAAAGTGATGCAAAAGTAATCAACCTTAAGAGGTTGACAAGAAAAGGTGATACAGGAGAGCTGACAAAGACCTCGTCAGTCAGTATTAAATTTGGGGAGAAAATATTGCCGAGAACAATTTACATATATGGAGTCTCTTTTGCTGTAGAACCGTATGTATTCAGGGTTATGCAATGCTACAAATGCTGGCGATATGGACATATTGCGAACAATTGCGGACGTACAGTAGAAACGTGCCCTAAGTGTGGTGAAAACCACAAAACCTGCGAAAAAAATGAGGAAATTACGTGCATCAATTGCAAAGGTAACCACGCGGCAAACAGCCAAAAATGCCCAAAGTGGCAAGAGGAAAAGAATTGCAAAGAAGCAATGAAAAAAATGAACATACCTTTCAAGGAAGCAAAAAAAAATATGTTAAATAATAGCTATGCTGACATATTAAAACAAAAAAAAATCGTAGGAAGAGATGAAAGCGAAACAATTCAAAAAACTAAGGAAATCAAAAAGAAAGAAGAAGCGGTGGTAGAAGCTTCAGGCTCAACAATAATAGCTACAGGTAGTGGCGTAAAGCCTACAAAAAATAAGAAAAATTCAAAGGGGAAGACAGAGGTTAACGCGATGGGAGAAATTATGAAAGTCTTGCTGAAAGGGGGAGACTGGCAGCAGATCATTAAACAACTAATAATTAAAGCAGTGGACTGGGTATGCAAACAATTCAAAGAAGGACACTTAAAGGAAATTCTAGGAGAGGTTCTGGAGCAAAATGGATAGTAAAAAACAAATTAGGATTTTACAATGGAATGCCAGAAGTATGAAGCAAAAAAAGGATGATATAGAACTCTACTTAATAAGACAAAAAATTTCAATAGCATTAATCTCAGAGACTTGGCTGAGGTCTGAAATAGACTATCTGAAATTCAATGATTACACGATGTATAGAAAAGACAGAGGGGATGGTTACGGAGGAATAGCGATTCTGGTGCATAAAACACTGGCGTCTAAAGAAAAGACCCTACAAGGCCTTCCAACTGAACTGGAGGCATGTCAAGTCGAAATCAGAGGGACACAAAAACTAAAAACAGTGACAGCAATATATTGTAAACCCAATGTTACCATTCGGAAAAACGCATGGAGCAGGCTCTTCGATCAAATGGGAGAGGGATCAATTATGGGTGGAGATTTCAATGCACACCACCCAATGTGGGATCATATACTTCGAGACGCAAGAGGAGAGGATGTCGCTGACGTATGCCTTGACTCTGACTTAGTAGCGATTAACAATGGACAAAGTACCAGGGTCGCCCCTCCAAATCAGAGAGGAGCGGCACCGGATATAACATTTATCTCCAACGAGCTGGTACTGGAAACCGATTGGAAAATAGACTCCGATACGATGGGCAGTGACCACTTACCCATTATCATCGAGTTTGTGGAAAATCAATGCCAAACAGAAATCATCCCAAGAAGAAATTACCCTAAAGCAAACTGGGAACAATATCGAGAAATAATCTCAAATGACATAGACAGACTTACAGAACCTACCAGAGATGCACAAGTAGAGTATGATAAATTGGAGGCAATATTGAATAATGGGGCAAATTCAAGCATTCCGAGACTCAAAGTATGCAGTCACCCAAACTTTAGACCAAAACCATGGTGGAACTCCGAAGTATCAAAGGCAATCGCTGAGAGAAGGCTTGCCTATACTCGCTTCAAAAAAATCAGTTCCACAGAAAACTACCTAGAACTAAAGAAAAAGCAAGCCACGACTCGAAAAGTAATCCTAAAAGCCAAAAGAGAAAGTTGGAAAACATTTTGTGACTCCGTCAACTCGGAAACTTCCTACTCAGAAATGTGGAGAAAAATGAGTTGGATGAAGGGCAAATCGGGAAACAAATTCAATAATCAACTGGATGAAAGCATGGCGTCACTCCTCCTTCAACAACTAGCAAGTAAAAGTGACGAAATGAAGGAAGAAATCGCAGAACAGGAAACATATAATCCTAATGATACAATGAATGAAATTCTTACAGTGGCGGAACTAAGATCAGTAACCAAAAATAAAGACACTGCCCCCGGCATGGACGAAGTTTCATATTCCATGATCGCTCAGCTGCCAGAGATCGGAAAAATAAACTAGTGGAGATATTCAACTTAATCATGGAAACCGGCAAAGTCCCTAGGCAATGGAAGGAAACGATGATTATCCCAATCTTAAAACCAGGGCGAGACCCTACCCTAGTGTCGTCAGTCAGACCAATTGCACTCATATCATGCATGTGCAAAACGTTCAACCAGATGATTGCAAGAAGAATCGAATGGTTTGCAGAGAAAAAACAACTATTTCATCACAATACTACGGGATTCAGAAGGCAAAAGTCGACTCTGGAGAACATAGGCAACCTAGTACTAGACATCAATGCAGCACAGGTCAAAAACGAAGTAACCCTGACAACATTCCTGGACATCCAGGATGCGTATAATAATGGGCATGTGAAAGAAGTGTCAAGGGTGTTGAATGAATGGGGAATCGGTGGGAAGATCACTAAATATCTTAAGCAGTATTTAAATGAAAGAAAAATTACCATGTGCATTAATAATGAAAAGAAGAGTACGGTATGCTCAAGAGGCCTTCCGTAAGGAGACCCCCTGTCCCCATTACTATTCAACATTCTTACAACTGACATATTAAAGTTAATGACAAGGGTCAACATTGTACAATATGCAGATGATTTCGCACTTTTTTGTTCGGGAAAAAGAGTAGATGAATGTCAAAGGTTAATGCAGAAGAGTCTTGACGAAATGAAATTATTATTGGAAACGCGAGGCCTCAAAGTAGCTCCCAGCAAAACTAAGGTGGTTCTTTTTGCCAGAGGCAAGAGACAAAACCAGCTTAACTTAAAAATCGACGGCACTATAATAGAAAGAGTAGACACTTATAAATTTTTAGGTATGAACCTGGACTATAGACTAACGTGGAAGCATCATATTAGTCATTGCGCGAATAGCCTGACACAACCTCTGAACATACTCAAAGTACTCGCGGGAGGTGGGTGGGGCGTACACCCCATTCATATGAGAAGGTTATACACGGCACTCATTAGAAGCCGATTAGATTACGGGAGCATGTTTTACCACTCCGCCGCCGAAACTAATTCGGTGAGGCTAGACCGCATCCAGTCCAAAGCATTAAGAATATGTGGAGGATTTATCAGGACAACACCCATTCACGTGCTCCAAGCGGAACTCAGCGTACCTCCACTGAATGTCAGGAGATGGGCACTGGCTACCAAGACATGGAT
Organism: Rhyacophila brunnea; assembly: GCA_022495005.1. Lineage (NCBI taxonomy): Eukaryota > Metazoa > Arthropoda > Insecta > Trichoptera > Rhyacophilidae > Rhyacophila > Rhyacophila brunnea. The sequence continues at coordinate 34,930 of JAGYXB010001199.1, forward strand.
GAAGTGGAAATCTATAATAGATAACCCCATATTGGCAAAGGTGAAACTCCTATACGAGCTTGTTGAAAGCAATACATATTATGAGAAAAGAAAGCTCCCTCTACTGGTAGGAATCCTAAAAGCCACAGAAAGTTGGGAGGTATTAAATACAAAATGCCTAGGTATGTATTCGCTGAGGAGGCCAGTTGGTACCTACGACCTCAGCTCTGTTATCCAACTAGAGGTCAAAGGAATAGACAAACCAAAACGGAGCATAGTATCCGATAAAGGAAGAGAGCGTGTCGAAAAAATGCTGACAGAGAGGTACGCAGGATGGAGCCACCTTTATACAGATGGATCCAAAGATCAGAATAGAGCAGGAGCAGCTCTTGTGATACCAGAAGTAGGTATAAACAAGAGCTGGAAGCTAAACCCAGCAATACCAATAATGACGGCGGAACTCATCGCGATAAACGAAGCAATTAAATACACTTTAAGCGATGATTTCTCGGCGCAATCCGCTGTCATTTTAACAGACTCTAAAAGCGCTTTACAACATCTTGCCGCAGCAACTCGCTCACATAACAGTAAAACCATAGCATACCACATCCTTGACCAGATCGACGCCAAGAAAAATAGAGGAGGAGATCTATGCCTTCAATGGATCCCATCGCACATGGGCATTGAGGGAAATGAAAGGGCAGATGAGCTGGCAAAGGTAGCCGGCCATTCAGGGGTACCATATCAGTGGATACCAGAAAACCTGGACTGGAATGAGGCTATAAAGAAAATGTGCCATAGTATGTGGATAGATTTTCACCATAGGGCATCATTAGAAAAGGGGAAATGGAGTAAGTCGATTCTACCAACACCACGAGAGGTGCCCTGGTTTGTAGAGTCTTCTTTGACGAGGAATGAGCTTAAGTTAATACTGAGGCTAAGAACAGGGCACACCATGGGCAAAAGATTTGATGTCCTCATGGGAAGAAGCGAATCGCAGCTCTGCGATGAATGTCATGTTTTAGAGGACATTGTACATATAGCACTGCAATGGCCCAAATATGAAGTTCACAGAGTACAGCTGCGAATTGCAGATATCTATGAGAATGTCGACGAATTGAAGGGTGTCCTGGCGGTGGGTAAGACGGAAGAGTTAGGCAAAATTGTAAAGTTATTTAACAGAATAGGAGTGAGGACCTGATCGACGGATCCCCTTCTAGAAGAGAAGAGGCGATATGACAGCGAGTCGCAGTCAAAGCCTCGGTAAAATCACAAAAAAAAAAAAAAAATATTTAAAAACTACGATGTTACTATTCACTATATTGTATTATTATGGTGATTATAGATGGCGTCAGGTGTTAGCCAATTTTATTGATGACATCCTTGTACTTATAAACAATAATAATTATGAATAAAATTAGATTTGCACTAATTCGAAACCTCAACTAAGAGGCCATCCATGGACTGAAACAGTATGCGGTTTAGAACCGTGTGCCATACCTAGTACTAAACTTTGTTCATGGACATATATATTCACCAAGTATATTATAAGCATCTGATCGTATCCGTTTATATCATACACTTACAAACTAAGTGAAAATGTATTTTCGGATTATATTTTCGGTACCTACCAATTTTAATGAATCTAGATTTTTGATATTTCAAAAGAAATTTTTCTAAAATAACGTACTTGCAACTAGAGAATCCAATCCCGAGCCAAATTTATGATCCCGGGATTGGCATTTTTTCGAGAGTTAATATAAAATTTTTATATATCAAAAAAACATTGATAAAATAATAATGTGAGAGTAAAACAGTTTTATTTATTTATGAAAAGATAACCAATACGAGTTCAACTAAAATAAAAACATATTGTGTTGACAATAATTACAATAGAAAAAATGAAATATTTAAGTAAATAAAACATTATTCTGAATAATATCCCCAAAGTAATACCAAAGCATGAAGTGAAGTTTAGTTTTTTCTGATGTTGTTACCATTGCGTAAGGTAGCAAAAATGGTTATTTATTATCCGGTGATTCTCCCTGTGACCAGTGGCTCTCCAGATAGCATTTTCTGGTAGAAACGTTTCTTAAATGTTTCTTGATTTATTTACTTTATTTATCAAATCATATCACGGATGTTACCAGAATCGTACATATTATATATTCTGGAATTTTTAATTTATGTTTAACTATTTTCAAATCTAAACGATTTTCATTTATAACATTTTTAAAAATCAATATTGTGTTTAACGTTTACATTTATTATATGAGATTGCTGTTTCTGATAGTAAAGACTTAATCAATGGGTTAGCCGGATTATAAATAGTAAAGTAAATCATGGTTTATGGCTTTTCCGCTTCATAAATCTAATTAGTCAGCCAAATATGAAACTGTCGTAAAACGTATGAGATCATGGTGGAATCACTTTGTTAAAACTGCGAAGCATTGTTTTTTTCCAATTTTTCTCATTTTTATTAATTTATGTGAAAAAATAAAATGAATTGGCAACACATGGGCAATAAATCAAACTTCATTCAAACTCACTTAATTTTTAATGTAGTTATAGTTTATGTTATTAAAAGTATTTTTTCTGTTATATTTTCGTTTTTATTTTATTTTCCATAAAAATTGATAAAAAAATCAATCCCAAAAGTTTCGGGATTATGTTTACCAATCCCGGGATTCATAAGTATCGATAATAGTTCGGGATCCCGGAATTGGAATCCTTACTTGCAACAATATGAGTAGGAGCGCGATGATCCAAAAATTAACCGCTATCATGGAGTTTTATGGGCTCTCAATTATAACGACATTGGAAAAGACAGAAAGGCTTGGCAAAATATTAAAGTTTTTAACAAGATTGGGGAAAGGGTCTGAACAACGAATCCTCACTCATAGGAAAATTTGCTGTAATGACAACGGGTTGCACTCAAAGCATTGATAAAATTATATACAACAATATTTGTTAAATTATATTCACGAATCGGTAGTATGTACCTACTAATACTCATAAAGTCATAAAAGTCATGGTTATTAGGATGCAGAATATGTTTAAGATGATTTTTTTTACAATTTACAGGCAGTAAATAAAAACGAAAGGTATAGAAATATTTTTTAAATCTTCCTAGAATATTATTTATTTTCATCCCGTAAATATGCTACGATAATATCATAAAATATAATATGGCAGCCTCCAGAAATTAAAAAAGTTTTGATTCATTCCAAGAAAAAATATTATACATACAAGTGGACAGTTCAACGAGGTCTCAAGTCTGTCTTATTGTAATAACTTTTCTCATAACTGTCTTTAAAAAGACGTCAAATTAATTGATTTAAAATTTCAAAGAAAGTCGTCGTTTGTCATTCATTTAAAACATATTTATAACGGTTTGCTATTTGGTTATCACGAAATTTTGACATTAATTTTGTTAATAAACTATTTTTTATTCAACGACTAAGACACAAGATTTGAGAATGTAGCAATATACATAAAAAGCATACTGCCGCGAATTCAGCAGATACAGGTTCAAATCTCGTCCAGTATTAATATGCATGAGATGTTTTCAAATTATAGATTTTGCTGAAAAAATTACCGGATTTTGGCGTTCTAATGAAACGTAACGTAAATAAAGCTACAGTTTCTAAATATATATGAAAAGATTGACTTTTGTGAAAATTGAAATTTTAGTATATGTTATATAAATGCCAAAATAATGTAGGCAATGGGGATCTTAACATTTTCTTCGCACTGTGTCAGTTATACATATTTTTTTTCGTTAAGTTTCTTACACAAATAAAATAGCAATGTTAATAAAATTTAGTTAAATCCTGCCTAAAATAAATCATAAGGGATACATTAATATACATGTATGATGTAATGGCACAGATAAAAAAATTTAATTTACGTTTTCTAAAATTTCCGATCTGCTTTGAAAATATTCCGGTGGGTGGCTCCTCATATATTTTACAACCTGATAATAAATCAATTGCTCGATTACATTAACCTACGGCTAATGGATATCTCTGTCTTGGGTATCTGCTGCTGAGACATTCGTGATAATCGATACCAGGATTCAAGCATCAGGAGCGACAAGGGTAAACGAGATAATTTTGAAAGAGATGACCGCGTCAAAAAATACAAATACACAGTACGTAGGTGCGTATATAAAACAATTGTCATAAAAAATAAACGACAAACAAACTGCTATCTTTTACAACAGTCAATCTTTTCGAAAAAGATTGTTAATGGTTTACACATTGCTGCCTGATAGCAACGGCGAGATACAGTGAAATAATTTAATTAAAGTATGCCAATCGATTGCTGACAGTTATACCTACATGATGAATTACTGAGATTTTTTTAAATGGAATAACTCGATTTAAAATTAAAATAGCAAAATTAAATTTATTAAAAAAACGTCCTGTAACTTCAATGCAACAGTAGGATATCTGAAATAACCCGCTGTTAATGCTATAGAAAAAACCTTACCATTATCATTTATATAATAAACCACAGAAAGAACATATTAAACGTATACCTAGTTAACGATTCGATTTGTATGAAACAAACATTAAAGTTAAATTATCTCGAAACTAGTAATTTTGACTTAACCCACTGTTTCTTTCAGGTAGCGACATTTTATGAACATTAAAAAATGTAAGTAAATAAATCTTCTAGACGACAAAGACAAGATCCAAATTGCGCTGACATAAAAATCCCTGTTAAGAGCATACATACGTGAAAAGGCAAATATTTTTCAACTATAGGTGGGACGAAATTTCGCACTCGTCGCCAATTGGCGAGCGGCAGTCGAGGTGTGAGCACGTCACTTTATTTTGTGATGGCGTCGGAGGAATATATTTTTATATCGTGTAAAGATGACTAAAAAAACGATATGCATGTACTCGAAAAAGAAAACATGCCAATGAATATATTATTGTTATTATTACTAACATAACACTAAATGGACGCATGTTCAAATTTTACAGTCCACGCATGGCATAGTTACGATCTATTTAGACCATGCCTCAGCTGAGGTGTAACCTTAATTATCCAAAATTATACAAGACGATAATTTTAAAACTTCAAGAGTAGATTTTTAAGAGTTTTATCTCGAGATAAAAATATTTTTTATTTTAATATTGTATAACAATGTTATTAATGTTTTAAGTTCTGAAGGGGAGTCATATTATTTGACAAACATAGATTTATGGTATTATTGTTTTAATTTAATAAAACCCATTTTTTTATTAGAATCTGCTTTTATTTAGCTTATTGCTTCATATTTTGTTATAATGTTAATAATTTAGAATATTTTGTTTAGCTCAATGATGTAGTATGAAAATATGGAATGTTACATTCTCAAAACCTTGTGAATTATTCGTCGAATAAAAGAAATAGTTTATTAAAAATTGTAAGCATGTTAAAGTAGACGTTATAACTAAAATATTTGGCAAGAGCCGGGCGTCGGTTAACTAAGGTAATTAATGTTCCTTGATTTAATACACAGAAACCGATAGTCAATAAGAAACGCAATTTGATAAGCATTTCATGTGCGACCAACTTGTTTAAATTGTCGCAATTAGATAGGTGGCTCGTAGCATAATTGGTTAATGCACAATGGCGCGATACCAGTGGTTATACGGTTTTTATTTACTTTATGTTAAATTTTGGCACAGATTATTTTTGTTCATGAGTTCTCTTAAGTTTTTCATAAAACCATCTTGAATAAATCATAGCTGGTAGGTTTTTATTATCGCGAGATTATGGATTCAGGAACTTATTTTTACATAACCATAAAACTTCCCTACTCAATCATAATAAAGATAACGCGTTTGTAAAAGTGATTTCTTTTGTGTGGATTTTTATATTACCTACGTTGGCGCAAACACTAAAAGTAAAATTTAGAACAATATACATAATTTATTTGAAAACAACAGAATCTTCCCAAAATGTAGTTATAACGTACTTGCATTTGCGAATAATTTATTAAAATATATTTTTTATTCAACGAATTATTGAAAAAATTTGAGAATGTAATATTTTTTATTGCCCTATCTAGTGAATCCAATTCCGAGCCAAAATCTTGATCCCGGGATTTCGGGATTACGATTTGACGATCCCGGGATTGGCATTTTTTTCAATATTAAATATAAAATTTCTATATATAGGTACAACTAACGTTGATAAAATCGGTCAAAAATAAATTTAGTATAATTTATACTATTTAAGACATTTATTGTTAATATTGTGTACGTTCAATCATAGAAATACATAGGTTTAATGGAGTAATTAATATTTTAATATGTATAAATAATAATGTGAAAGTAAAACAGTTTTATTTATTTCAATTAAAATAAAAATAAAAAAACATGGTGGAATTACTTTGTTAAAAGTGAGAAACATTGTTTCTTCCAATCTTTCTCATTTTTATTAATTTATGTGAAAAAATAAAATGAATTGGGTAATAAATCAAACTTCATTCAAACTCAGTTTATTTCTAATGTATTTGTATGTTTTTAAAAGTGTTTTTTCTGTTATATTTTCGTTTTTATTTTATTTTCCATAAAAATTGATAAAAAACTCAATCCCGAAAGTTTCGGGATTATGTTTACCAATCCCGGGATTCATAGGTATTGAAAATAGTCCGGGATCCCGGGATTTGAATCCCTAGTCCTATCTAAAGATATCTGCGCATCTATTCTATACACAAGACTGCTTTCAGCCACTACAGCGGCTATATAGGATAAGGTTGTATCGAAGTATTACCTAGCATTTATTGTAAAATTGCAATAAGTTAGTTGTAATTGTTACAGAAAGTGCTATGTTTTAACAGCATCTCTCTTGGCTATGCAAAAGTTTAGAGCGATATATACAGTTTTGACAGTTTAGACGGCTAACTTATTGTAATTGTTACAATAAGTGCTAATGCTTCGATAAAAACCTACTTTAGATAGCTGCCGTAGCAGCCGAAAGCAGTCTTATATATATATATATATAATAGATGCGCTGGAGAGATACAGACATCGGTAAGTAATTAATGTAATTGATACATTGATTTAAGTCACAAAAAGCATAAATTATCACATTTTGTTGAGCAAATATGTAAATATTACTAGTTGATTTAATCGTAGATAAAATGCACATGGATTAATTGTTAAAGCACATTGGCGCGACTCCAGTGGATGCGATTTCAGCTTCCGCTGGATGTCGTGTTTTTCTCAAAGATTTTTTCTACTAGATTGTAACTGAGATTTTTAATGTTGTGTAGGTACCTATGTTCAATAATCATAGCAAATTCTCAAATCTTATAAAATTATTCATTGAATAATAATAATAATTGTTGATTTCATCGTAGATAATATGCACCTGGCTCAATTGATAAAGCACGTTGGCGCAAACCTAATGGATGCGGGTTCAGATTCCGCAGGGCGTCGTGTTTTTATAACTGATGTGTTTTCAAATTATGTATGTTTAATATTGATTGTTAGATTCTCAAAACTTTTGAATTATTTTATTTGTTGAATAAATAAAAATGGTCTATTAGGATAATAATACAAAAATAATAACATGTTTTTAACAATCCCGGGATCGAGAATGCTAATTCATAAATCCCGAGATTAAAAATTCTGTCCGGGATTACACAGTTGTTAGTAATAGAATATAACGTTGGTTGTGGAATTTAGGGTAGATATTACGAAAAAATTGTACAACTATTACACATTTGAGATGCTGAGGATCAAACGAGTACGAATGGTTCACAATTAAAAAAAAAATAGACAGGGATAGTTCTCACATCACCACATATAATATTATATTTAAACGTGTGACAGGATTAAAAAATTACATGTAACCACGTCTTTATTATAAAATGATATACACATACCATTCAAGGTATGCTCGCCTTTCATTCTCTTGAAGCTCGTAGGTCACTTCTGCTCTTAAAGCATTTTTTCCTGCTCTCACGTGGTATAGTTTTCAATCCCGATATCCTGGTAAATTAGAATTTTTATGCACCCGTCAATTACATGCGTGGTCGCAGCCATGACCTATTTTGGTTGAAATCTGTTTCCACGACATGTCAGGCTCACCAGGCACCAATAGCGAGGGCTGTGCGGCTGATAAATGCACTCCCTAAAGATGTAGACATTTTTAGCGATGCATTGTGCATTTTGTTTTTAAAATTCTATTTTATTGTTTTATTTGTATTTTTTTTAAAATTATTGATGTTTTTTTCTCTACCTGGTTTTTTATCTAGTTGATTTACCTGTACTCTTTATTTTAAATGTCATGTTGTGAACGTCTTGAATTAATAATTTGTTATGTGCTCAACGTGTCTCTTTTATATAAAGGAATAAAATTAATTTATTATTTACATAGCAACCATAAATAATTACAATGTTTAAAATGTCTTAAACTCCTTCAAACATTATTAAAAATATTGAAAAAACATAAATAAATATGAATAATTTTTCATGGAATAGTAATATAAAAATATAATCATTATTTGAGAACTACTTCTTATTTACAGAATGTTGTAAACAGTTATTGACTTTGAAGTTTATTAATATAATAGATATTGAATTTGACTTTGAAGTTTATTAACTCAAATCAAGATTAGAGTATTGACCTAATAATATGTTGAGTGAGTAACTTACATTCATTTCTCGTAAAAAACAAAAATCATAATACAAACCTTTACTCTGTGGAGGCCCATAATATGATCATATTACGATCCGACATGGTCAAAAGAAGCTAAACCAGCACGGTTTCCCTTATCTATTACAAAATATTTAGGAATACGATATACCAACATGTTTACAGCTAGTTTTTGACAAGTTAATAATATTATAATTATTAGTTTCCAGTTCAAATGGTATTAAAGTATTTACATTTAATTTAATAAAACACAATATTCTAAAACTTTACAGACATATTAACTTAAGAATCTTAATCTAATTTACAATAAATTTAGTTACGTTATGTTTCAATTTTAATATCTAAGCTTACCATATAAAACTTATGCAATTTATATAAATTTTTTAGTCAACTCTTATTATATTTGCTATAAGGTAGCTCCATACTGGTTTAGGACTCTTTCAGGTTTATGGCAATGAGGTACCTAGAGGATGACACCTTTTGGGGGTATAACTATGCCAGTATATAATACCGACGTAGACTTTATAGTATTACAACGTACATAGTATTGTATTAATTTATTTTAATATGGATAGTACAGCGGCACGACTTCGAAAATAGACCCATAGATGGCGCGGCCCATTGACTGGATACCGCAAGCGCTATGTAGACATATTAGAATTTAACTCTATGTTTAGCGGCGTGACTTCGAAAAGAGACCCTTAGATGATGCTGCTTTTTGACCGGACGTCGCAAGTACGATGTAGACGGATTAGGATTTAACTCTAAGTTATTAATATCAATTTATTTTGATGATATATTATCTTATAGCCAGTCAGTTTAGTCTGATTAGCTCTGACCCTTTTAATCATACAGGTCCTCCGTTTTGAGACTAAGCACCTTCTTTCTTTCGATCATGTCCGATCCTATGGGATCATATGGGCCTCCATAGAGTAGAGGTTTGTATTATGATTTTTGTTTTTTACGAGAAATTAATGTTAGCTACTTACTCAACATAATATTATTAGGTCCATACTCAAACCTAAGCACCTTACACTATGGAAATAAGTTTTTAGTAATAAGTGTGGTATCTAGTTGTCAAATGTGATACTTACCTGAACTGAGCTAATTCTTTGGCAAGTTCATCTGGTTCTTTGGTCGAGCGAGTCATTTTATCTCTTATCTTCTTAATCTAATGCCATGTACCTACCGTTTAAAGTTATTATAATTATTGTTGATTATACTCTGTGATTTCTCAATACATACTAAAACCGGAAGTGTTTAAATTTTACTAACTAAAACATACTATAACTAGCGACCAACATGGGCCCACAATGTTTCTAAGTTATAAACAAATAAAAACCACCCTATCAAAGTACCAGATGTTCTCATAAAAAAAAATTAAACACTTCATCGGGCGGTAATGATTCACATTGGAATGTAGAGCGATTAAAAAACTCCCTATACACTCTCTTAGTTATAGTCTAAATACTCTAAACTCTTTGCTATATCCACTTTTTGCTTCAATTTATTAGGCCCCGATTACACTGACTAAACTAGCCATCCAAATACAGTTGAACTTTTTGCTCTGATCAAGTATTAATGAACATCGTTAAGGTTAAAAGTAACATCACCCATGTATTTAATTAGTTTTGTAATTCGATAAAAACACAGCCTGTTCGTACGGCGGTTGTAATTATCCCATTTAGTTGAACGATACAGTGTTTTGTCTATTCTAAATTAGTTTCAGTCCTGTTCGAACGACATTTTCAAGAATTGAACGAAATTTTGTCAAACGTAGGTACTATATATTTTTAAGCACTATTTACTATTATTAATAAACTGTTATAAATTTTGACCCTGATCAGCATTAAGTTAACTTTGGCCCGATGCATGAAATGTCCCACCAAACCACACCGGTCTTAATCGGGCGTATCGCGGCACCCTATGTTTAGTTTGAAGGATCATTTTTTGGAACTGGAAATATCTCAAGAGCAGTTACAAGACTGAGGACGCCATGCACTCAAATGTGATTTGACTGAGAGTAGCACATCGTGATATGGATAGGTACATATTGGGCATAACTCGAAAAAACAAAAAGTGGAATGAGTGGATAAAGAAAGAGATACGGGTTTGCGATGTAATAGAGTTCGTTAAAACTTCAAATGAAAATGGGCTGGACACAAAGCTTGAAGACGGGATAATTGCTGGATCATCCAGTGGTACTCAAGAGGTACAAAACGGCAGGAAGGTAGACATAGAGGCCGCTGGATCAATGAAATGGTTAAGTTCTGCGGACGTAGGTGGCAACGTACCTCACAGGACCGAGAGAAGTGGAATCAGCTTGAAAAGGCCTTCATCCAACAGTGGATAAATTCAGGCTGGTGATGATGATGATGATGATGATGATGTCATGACTTTAACTAAGTTAAGAGTACCCATGGGAGAGAGGAGCACGTAAAGGCAAAATTAAAAATTGTAGTAAGTAACAAATGCTAATACAAAACTGCAGAACAATCAAAGTGAAGAGGACTTCGCGTTAGCAATATGACGCCGCAAATTTTCTAAATGCAACAAAATTGGCCTTTGTGGCGACCAGGTCGGATGGTCCAATGTGCTCAACAGCAGGTTGAACCGAATCGAGCAGCTCTTCCCTTTCCGTAAACATTTTAGGACATTCCCAGAGGATATGGTGGTTTGCAAAAGAAGAACAACAAACTAATATGTCATTTCCTTTGATCATAATAATATGTAGTTGGTTGGACCAATTGTGGTGACCCTCATTCCTTTCTTCCCACCTACTTCCAAATGCTTATGCATTATTGTCACAAGACCGGGCGACCAGCAGTTACGGGTCATGAGATGACCGTGATTGCTAAAAACAATTAGTTAGTTCGAGTGACATCAAGAAAGTGGTCGCGTGCGGGCTTATTATATAGCTTAGCCGTCGTTAACCACAAAGTGACTCAAAACGCATTTATGTTTGACCTTCGTTGCGCTAAATCTGATACAGTTTGAGCAAACGTCGCGTCTATCATCCATCCCGAACTTTTCATCATCATTCATCATCAAAAACCAAGTAAAACTGTGAGAGTAACATTCCAAACCGTCCGTTAACCAGTGCGTGGACACTGAATTGGCTCCAGCGCGCGCCACCCCTCATAAAAGATCAGTGTCTGGCATCTTGGTTAAACCACCCCCCTTAGATCCGTAATCCACAAAATTAGCGTACACTACTAAAATCACGACCAGCAGTTTTTCCGTTTCTGTCGTGTGTGCGCCTAACTATTTCATAAAGCAAATTTAATGTTTGATTAAAATAACAATAAAATAGTTAGTAAAAAGTTAGTAGTCGCAAGTTATCTATTAACTGCCGTGTGACCATTCCTAACTATTAGTGTTAAATAATTGTGGTCATAGTTGTGTGCAAATGGAGTTGTACCCGCTAAAAGCACGAGTCGAGTTACAAGTCTGGGAAAGTTTAGCAGACCAAAGTTGTTGTTTTGAGTTCGCGCGAGTCTCGAGTCTTGAATCGTGATGCGTATTGTTCAGGGGCGCTTTGGGACTTCCCCGGGAGAACTTTCTTCTGCCTGTGCAGTGTTCAGATTAGATTTGATCGTTTGATTCAGGCGTTTTAAAGTTATTTTATCTTTTATTTGAGGGAATTAACCTTTAAAGTTAAAGTGAACTCTACTGAATATTATGTTCATACCTAAAAGTTTCATGACAGTTTATTTCTGCACTTTCTAATGGCGTTTTAATGTTTTTAGCGATTTAAAAATAAGTACAGTCTCTTCTTGGTCGTTTCCTTGGTTACATGTAAATATAATTGTACGTAAAACATTTCACCATGGTACAGTTCGCCGTGACCTTTCTAATCGGAAAGAAATGACCGTTTATTATACGGTATCCAATTTTATTAGATTCAATATGAACATTAAATCAATTTTCATAGCTGATTTTGGCAAAATTCATGAATTCCAGAATGAAAACATAATCTAATCTAACAAATACTCCAGTTTATCGGCTATTTTCAAAAAAAATGCTGCTGGCGTCCTGTAAAGTGTAAACCGACAAGAACCGTGTTGTATTTAGACATGCCTTTTTTATCAGTACTTGAAAATTTGTTTGCTGCTGGCTTCCAGTAAAGTGTAAACTGACAAGAACCGTGTTTTATTTAGATATGAATTTTATGTTAGTACTAAATAGGTACGACCCAAAGAAGTTGGATTGTCTTTAATATACGGTCATATATTTCTGATACAACATTTCACGATGAAGTGTGATACGATGAACTGCATACCTACAAGTTTCCGGACACGCGTTTCCTTATGGCTTAGGATCGTGACCATCTTGGAATTTTATCATCTTTTGAGCAACCAAGACTTTCCACCCCTCTCAATCCTCTGCTTCTCTCAGGGCAGAATGACTGCTGTATTTTAGATACACGGCATATTAATTTATCTCTTTATCACTCACTATTGAGTTAAGCCTAGTACCCACGCACGTTTTTGCTCGACGGTTTTGGTCGATCGAGCATGTTGACTTGGAAGAATGCTCGTCGTTGCGTCCACATAGTCGAGCAACTCGACACAAGACGCTGTGAGGCAACCGTCACACCGCCACGACTTCGACCATGAGTGAGAGCGAGGCCACACAAGGCTTGCCGGTGTTTCCTCACTTCCTCACTCAAACTGCATCGAGCAAGAATTACATACCTTGAAGCCTTGAATCTTTTTCGGATCGAGTTTGCTCGATCTCGAACAAAAAACCATCGAGCTAGAGTACACACGTTGAGACATGTTGGAATGAGCGTAAAACCGCCGAGAAAGAACGTGCGTGTGTACTTACTATTAAAGATATATGATTTTTTAACAGGGCAACACTTTGCCACCTCAAAATGTAATATTATTCCATTCAGTCGTCAAGGCAAGGCACTCCATATTATATTTTGGAGGTAAATGATGAGGTGAAAGCGATAAAAGGTCGTCTTGCTTGAAGAGTTGTTTGGAGGAGAAAGTTTATTGATAGATTATAATCGCGGGTAATGATGTACTGGTGAGATCGATGTGATCAAGAGATTGGTTATATTAAGGAACTGAGAGACTTGATTTGAGTAGAGTAATGGTTAACTATGTCGGGTGAAGAACTCGTGACAGCAGTAATGCGTCTTGTGACGGACTCAATGAGTTGAGTGAGGATTTATGTATTATCCTTCCAATTTATAAAGTTAATGCATTAGGTACATATATTGTTAAAGATAATGTCACAATTACCAATTATAACAGACCCTACTGATCTAGTTATGATTTAGGAAATGCTGACGATATTATCGCTCTATTGTTTTGTTTTGACAGCAAAACATACATATTAAAGTATGTCACTCATTAAATAATGCTGAGTGGAAAATGGAAAAGTACTTCATAAATAAAAAAATAATTAGTTTGAGTATTATTATGTTTTAAAATATATTTTTTTCTTTCATAGGTACCTATTGCGTGGGAACATTTGACAGCTGGGTATGCTGGCCGCACACTCTTGCCGGAACCTCCGCTTATGCAACATGCCCCAGCTTCATCACAGGATTCGACCAGAGCCGTAAGTAACATGTTATTAAATTTATAATGTAACTAGTTGATACATGTACCTACCAGTTGCAACGGGTGGAGGTAGGCTGTTAAGATCCGTCATACGTATTTGTTTTTATTGAACTAGGACTACAATTTTGAGATGGTGATGGTTCGTTTTTATTAGTTTTTATTTAGGCAATTAATTTTAAAAACTAACAAATACTACCCCCACATCCTGGAGCGGGCCCCCAGGCTAGGAACTTTGGCGGGCCCCCCTACCTATCGCTAAGGATAAAAGCAATGTGAAACTCTACAGTAGTGTTTTTCAAATGGTGTATGCGGTAAAATTAATGTGTATATTTAGTGTTTTTTTTTTTTTTTTAATATATTTTAATATATCCATTTCAATTATGAGGCTGTCGAATATCGATACACAATTAAAAATTGTAACGTACAACTAAATATTTGTAAATAAAAACATTATTGAAGGAAAATAGCGGCGACTTTTTTTTATTATTAAAGCAAATTTGTGATGTGTGTTTATCTCACTTATCTGGACAACTCGCCTTGCCAGGCCTCCCCTGAGCCCGGGCACCCAGGTTAGAGCCCTGTCAGCCCCTCCCTTGTGGGGGCCATGCACTCTAATCTAAGTTCAATGAATGTATTATTACAAGAAATTAAAATATAATAAAATTGTAAAATGGAATTCTACTAAGTAAATGCTAACTCAATTAATGAATGTATTATTCATTTGACTGACAAAGTTTATTGTGCACTATTTATGTCGAATCTTAACAGCCTACGTCTACCCTTCACCGATCCAAAATCTTCATTTACTGCAAACAGGTATTCGCATTGCATTTGAAAATAACCAATAACTAGTACTACCATCGTAACTCACAATTTAATGCCACGGTCTATCTATTGTAGTGGGTCTTGGGTGCGATCGATCAACATAATATATGTCGTGAACGGCCGTTGGACATATATTATTATGATCTAGACTTTCTTCCTAAAGTCCAAAGATTCTCTAATTTTCCAGATATTAGCAGTGTAAATTAAAATATATAAAATATGCCAGTGTTTCCCTATCTACTCATTTGCTTATGAAAATATTTCATGAAAATAAATTTCATTGTATCTGAATTCTGTTAGTAGATCCACGCAATCTGGTTGAATATCATGCACAGTGTAAACCTTCTCGCTTATTTTCATCTCAAAAATAAACCCCTAGGGCTCAGTTCTGTTCCTCAGTGACTGGCTGACTCTATTTTATGGTGTTACTGAATAGTGATGTCCTATGAAATTATTACAAACGGTTCGCTAATCTGAAATCTATAATTTTAATTATTTGTAGGTACCTATATCGACTTATTTAAGCTGGCACTATAAACTGATCGGGTCCATCGCCAACTGTCAGCATTGCTTTTGACATGGTCTACCCACCTCTTCCGGGGTTGGCCCAAAACCCTAGTTTATATACGGGCTTCTTCATAAACTCTACTCTTGAATAGCTCTAGATTCATCACACCTAACAACATAACACCCGAGTCTTAGAAGAGGGAATTATCGTTAAGAAAAAAAAGACAATAATTTTATATCTATAAGTTCAAAACCAACTTAATTGAATAGTTTATTTTCCATAAGGAAACTTTAAATACTTGATTATTATAATATTAAATTTTGATATACTATGTAAGACGAATTGTTCTCAGAACCAAATTGACAAGGTGTGCATTTGGGCGCCTGGATATTATCGTTAAAAATGATCAATGTATAGCTACCAACGCTCACGTATGCATGTGAAACATAAATTCTTAATGTAAGAGAAACCCATAAATTTTGAGTTGCGTAACGTGCATGTTGGCATAATGCGTAAAGATCACAAAAAACAATAGATGGAAGCAGATTAAATAGCAATAGGCTGGACATGTCACTCGGCTAGTGGACAACAGCTGGACAAATGCCAATATACAGTGGTACCCGACGGGCATTAAACGCTCACAGAGATACCCTAAAATCAGATGGATAGACGAACTCATAACGTTAGTTGGGTGTATTTACGTGGCCCTACGAGGGTCGCGTGGCTTAAGCGCCGGTCTATAGTGTCAAGGGTCCCAGGTTCGAATACTGGGTCTGGCAAGTACACATATTGTTTTTCAATTTGTGTATGAGTCAGAGTATGGACCTAATAGGTTGAGCAAGTGGCTGATATCCATTTCCGGTAAAAATAAAATCTGTAATTACAAACCTCCACTCTGTGGAGGCCCAAATGATCCTATTAGGATCGGACATGGTCGAAAGAAGAAAGAATTAGGGATCGAGAAGAATGGAGGAACTAGGGGAGGCTTTTATCGTAAAGCGGATTGGCCCCGGCTGATGATGATGATACTGTTTTAAAAGAGTTTTTGCTTGTTTCTTTGTTTTTCGATCAGTTTATATTCAAATAAAATTGAATCTTTATTAAAAATATTTGGTTAATAAGGTTGGTCGATAAGTTTTTTTATTCATTTCAAATGGAATGAATTGTTTTTCGTAATTTGTCATTATTATTTAAATATTATTTCTATTGGTTCGCATTGAAAATTACAAGAAGTGGTGCGCAAAAGCCGCCAAGGAACATCACTACCTCCGGACCTTTAAATATTTGATTTGCTTGGAACATATTTTAAGAAGGCAAACACTCGTTACGCTGGCTTCTTTGTTTGCGTAAAAACTCACTTGCATTAGCGCTCCCTGACAGGAAATCTCGCCCCGCCAACTACCGGCTCTGTAAACTTGAAAGGCGTGTGCACATTATTTATTTATCATTTCATTATTTTACTTTTTGGGCGGTGATGTGCTTTTGCACCGTTGATGTTAGACGATATCAGTTTCTTTTAATACTTAACTTAATAGTTAATAGAAAGACGTCGTATTAGATTTTATTTCAAAGCAGGTTGCCTGCCTGCCAAAGCTACAATTAAAATTAGGCATATCCAACTCGTCGATACCGGGATGGATTTTGACTGATCTCACGGAACGTCCATAGGAATTGAGTCGTGAAAATGTAAAAAGTGTGTAGGTACCTAATTCAGTAATAAAATATGATTCCATTGAGATTTTGAAAGCGAAGCATTAATGATTCCTAATTTTATTTACATATTATTATCCAGCTTACGTGTAAGTCATTTTAAAATGAACACTGACGAAACCCACATGATCTATTAGTATCGCTTAATTCCTGTATAATAATTAGAATGCCTGTACTTTAAACTGCATAAACCAAACAATTCTAGTGGATGTAGACTGTGGAGGTCCGAATAATATAATATAGTGGACACTTTGTTATTCATACTTATTTAATTTCTAATGGATTCAATTGCTGTACTATTCCATTTAAGTCGTTTCTCGCGACCCGGGTTTCGCCTTATTATATTAATATGCTATCCAGTGTATTGTTATTAATAAGATAGGGTTTTTATTAATTAGGTTTTTACTGACAATTCAACTATTCATAATTTATTTGTTGTATTTTTTCTCTTTTTTGTAACCTCTGACTAGATAGGTAGGTAATGAGTTTTTACCTACTCTATTGTATTGATTTACTATATAAGGTAGAGTTAAGAGTTTTCGTTGTCAGTGTGTGTTTGCCTTTGGTGAGTGTACACGACGCCTGAAGATGCCGAAAGGCGAAACCCGGGTCGTCGAAAGTATTACTATCATACTTATTTGTTTTTATTAAACTAATTGTACGAGTATCTTGATCTTGATTTTTAAAATTAAATCTTGCTTACCAAACCATAATAGATGAAAATAATCTTCAATCTATAAAGTATCTACAATTGTGTATGATTTAACGGTATCATTTAAAATATTTTATAGACAAACGAATATTTTTTTTAATTTTATATCTATAATGGCTTAGCTTAGGCTTAAATTTGTCTGACAAAGTTTAGTGTGCACTATTTATGTCGAATCTTAACAGTCCACCTCCACTCTTCGCTACTGCAATGTCTTTGTCATGTTTTGAGAAAATCGCAAGGATATAATATTACCTCACTGGGATTTCACAGCCCCATTATGAGAAACCAGTATCTACGTTACGCGAATACTACGAAGTTAGCTATATTATACTACCTACTTTTAGCATGGGACATGCTTTACCCATGAACACACAGGCGCTATTGTTACGAAAATATCACACAGGCGACAACGGTAACGAAAATAAGTAATAAGTTATGAAAGTAGCGGAGGCTGCGGGCGGCGCATCGGTAATGTAGTCTGCTACGCGCCCCTCAATCTCAATTCCTTCAACGAAATTGATTCTAAAAACTACATATCTTATTTCAGCTATCATAAACCCATATCCATTACTTCTAACGATTATGTGGAGCAAAAATAAAATAAAACCATTTTACCTTTTCTTTCGAATTTGGACAACCAGCATTCAGAGAATCAGTAGGCAAAGCATGTTCCATGTTTAATAATGCGACGAATGAACTAATATGGTCTGTGATATTCTAAAAATATGTAGGTACGTAGGTAGTGTAATAATTTAAAAAGCAGTTTAGTAGGTCATCGATTATTTTTGGGGATGCTCGGACCGCGTATCCGGAAAATTTTACGTAAAATAGTTCACAGCAGGACACTTATTCGTGCTCCGCAGTACGTGAAACATGAGTTCGTGTAACATTTAATCAAATGATGAGTTCTTTTGTTTGTTCGTTTCGTTCATGCGAATTTTATGAGATGTCTTTACTAGGTTAGGTTAGGTTAGGTTAGGGTTAATCTAATTGGAACAGTACTATTTGCAAACTATCGCCGCATTTTGTAAGATACGTACAAATGTATTCCACGGTGAAATGTTCAACGAAGAACAGCTACTCGTCATTTGATAAAATGTTACACATGTTTCACGTACTGCGGCGCACGAATAAGTGTCTGACGATGAACTGCATACGTACAACTTACATGTAACCCTCGGACCGCACGTCACTGATATGTAGCCATTTTTGCATTTATGTCTCACTTTTAAAATATAACTTACTCTATCACATAATTAAACATTATTCTTTTAATTGTCCTTTAATCTAGAATAAAATTTATAATATAGTATTTATTTTAGAAAATACAATAAACAGTTTACTAATTAGGGGGATATAATGAACGAATACTTAAGTGCCTGTCTACCTTTCCAATTGAAAAGCGTACTCAGTAATTACTTCAACAAGAATTCATTGTGTTAGATTATCTATAAATACATCTTTCAAAATAATATATTAGTCAGCATGGAGGGTGTTTGGTAGCATATCACTAATTAAATCAGGCGTAAAAAGGATTTATCCAAACAATTCAAAACGTTTAAGCGGATTTTGGAGGGAGAAAATAACACGGTTAGACGTTGCAAAGTAATATGTAACATAAATTTTCACAGCCTATAGGCGTATTTAGTAATTTACCTAAGTGGGAAGTAATTATGTAGGTGTACTATATTTTATTTTTTGGAAATAATTTTGGTAATGAAGTTAATTTAGGTTCTGGTGAAGACTGTTGGGGAATATCATGGATGATACACTAAAACAGTGCCTTGATAAAGTAGAGGCTATACTGTATTATAATCGGTAAAACATCGAGAGCGTTGACAGCTTCAAATACCTGGAAGTACACATCACGGGAGATAGCATTTTGCAGAGAGAGAGAGAGAGAGAGAGCTACCTAGGTTCCCACCGCCACTCGTCATATATGTGCAGCCGTGAATATGCACGGCCGCCTTCCACGACGCTATAAACGTATCTGGAAGAAGTGCTTTTTTCCAAATATTAAATGGCGATTGGAGATACCAAATATCTGACTGTTTTGAATGTGTGAGTATCCTACGAACATGAAACACGCATTATGCACGTGCATTAGTGTGTGTAATACACCAATATTAAATGAGAGTCAATGCATAAACCGAGAGCAGTTGTCAGTATTCGACGTATGACATATTCTTGACACGTGTTTAAGTTTATCTCGGATTCTTCCTTACTCGAGATCGGTTATCTGCTACTCCTTACCCGTTAGGTTAGGTTAGGTTAGGTTAGGTTAGGTTAGGTTAGGGTAACTTGTATTTTTAAAACACTGAATTTAAATTTCTAAGTAATTGATCTTTGTGAAACAATTATTGTTATATGCATTAAAATGAGTAAGGAATGAGGCTTCTAGGGAATCCAATCCCGAGCCAAAATTCGGATCCCGGGATTTCGGGATTACAATTTGACAATCCCGGGATCCCGGGACTGGTCCCGGGATTGGCATTTTTTCCATTGTTAATATAAAATTTTTATATTTACAAATATCATTGATAAAATCGGTCAAAAATAAATCTACTAAAATTTATTGTT
This sequence comes from Rhyacophila brunnea, assembly GCA_022495005.1. Lineage (NCBI taxonomy): Eukaryota > Metazoa > Arthropoda > Insecta > Trichoptera > Rhyacophilidae > Rhyacophila > Rhyacophila brunnea. Next base: position 55,487 of record JAGYXB010001199.1, read on the forward strand.
AATATTGTATACGTTCAATTTTGGAAATAAACAAGTTTAATGGAGTAAATAATATTGTACTATAAATAATAATGTGAATTTAATAGGAGATTGCTGTTTCTGATAGTAAAGACTTAATGAATGGATTAGCGAGATTTAAAATAGTAAAGCAAATAATCATGGCGTACTTATGGCCTTTCCGCTTCACAAATCTAATTAGTAAGACAAATATGAAACTGCCGTAAAACGTATGATATCATGGTGGAATTACTTTGTTAAAAGTGCGAAGCATTGTTTTTTCCAATCTTTCCATTTTTAATAATTTATGTGAAAAAATAAAATGAATCGGCAACCTACACATGGGTATAAATCAATCTTCATTAAAACTCAGTTTATTTCTAATGTAGTTATTTTTTATTTAAAGTATTTTTTCTGTTATATATTCGCTTTTATTTTATTTTCCATAAAAATTGATAAAAAAATCAATCCCGAAATCCCGGGATTATGTTTATCAATCCCGGGATTCATATGTATCGAAAATAGTACGGGATCCCAGGATAACGGGATTCGGGATCCCGGGATTGGAATCCCTACTAGCAACTACCCTATTTTGCTCTCCTCTCCATCTGATATGGCTAGTATACATGTAATTTTATTGTTGTAGCAATGTTCCTAGGCAGGTATTAATAATTATTGGCAAACAGTACCTACTGATAATATTGTGGAACAAGTTACAGGAACTAATCAGTATGGGCAGACTGTCTCCAGCTGATAGTTGACAGAAAAGTTATAATTGAGTGGAGAGGTTGGGATTTTTCAATGGAGTAATCATAACATCACAGTGAAAAGAAATTGTAGGTCTTAATAGTTATATTTATTTTTACGAATTCTTAACTGTCAAAGGCTTACTTTACTACGTACTCATTAAAAATTTTCATTTCAAAGTTACGATCATTATCAAATTCTGAAAATTTATTAATAAGTACTTCGAATTTTAATTCTAATATTACGTTAATCCCTAATAATAGTATTGATGATTATTTTTTTCCGACCAAATCCGATTCTAATAGGATCATATTATCGGCCTCTACAGAGTGGAGGTTTGTATAACAGATTTTATTTTTACGAGAAATGGATATCAGCCACTTGCTCAACCTATTAGGTCCATACCCTGACTCATACACGAATTGAAAAACAATATGCGAACTTGCCAGACCCAGGATTCGAACCTGGGACCCACGACTCTATAGGCCGACGCTTAATTCGCGGCCATCGTGGGAGTATATTGCTATACCGAACGGGTATTTTCTCAGATGACTTTAAAAATGATCAGCGCATCTATTATATACACAAGACTGCTATCGGCCGATATCAGTAGCTATCGAGGGTGGTTTTGTATCGAAGTATTAGCACTTATTGTGACAATTACAATTAGTTAGTTGTAATTGTTACAATAAATGCTGTTTTAACAGCACCTATATTGGACGTGCTAAATTTTTAAACGAATTAAAAAACAATATGTGTACTTGTCAGACCCGGGATTCGAACGACGCTATAGGCCGACGATTAAGCCGGCGAAATAAAAATATAAATTTCGGTAGTGATATTTTTTGATAAAATTCACCATGTTAGCAAAAGACGTGTTGTAAAACTTTTTATATGTCGTGTATAGTAAGGTACTAAGCGATAAACGTATTATGTAAATTGCCAAGCAATATCACCAAGTAGACACTGAATATATTGAAAAAAATATGTACATTTTTCAGACGAGCAACCAGCAATCCACGGCTTTAGAAGCAGTCGGTACTAGAGATGGGAAAACTGGTCGATCTTGAAGACTAAGTATACTTACTACCAGTATAAAAAAATACTTAGTATAGAAACTTGTTCCAAACTACTTACTAGTATTTGGAATACTATATAGAGCGGTTGGAGTGCGTATGTGACAAAAGTTTCATACTCAACTGAAACTAAAACCAACTCCATATTAGTGTTTGAAATACGTATTGGCTCAGGGAACTCAGACTGTGTATCGGCTTCAATAGAATCGCTAAAAATACGCTGACTCCGCTTGTCGAAAAGTCACATTTATTATAAAATTTTAAGCACATTTTAAATTTTAAATTTATGATTTTTTATTTTCTGTTATGTTAGGTACAATATTCTTGTTAACAAAAATGAATAACAGTGTTTTTTTGAAAAAAATTTAAACGTGTTTTGAGCGGTCACATAACAAGCCTAAGCATGTGCGTCTTCTCACCACTGTGCTGCGACACAAAATTTATGACCTATTATTCATACATTCGAACGCAATATACTAATAAATTAAAATATACCTATATTCAAGTGCTATCTCGTTTGCGCGCATTTAATGTCAGTTGTGTTGAAAGTCTACCAACTGGCGAGTGCACAGAACAACGACTCGCAATGACATCATTACAAGTTTTTTGGAATAAGTTTATTGGGCCACAAATACTATAGTATGGGTAGTTTCATCCAAAACTTGAGTACGCAAACTGGTGACAGTATTTCCAACTCACCTCTAGTCGGTACTGCCGTAGACTGCAGTGGCGAAGGGTAGAGGTAGGCTGTTAAGATTCGAAATAAATTTGCACACTAACTTGGTCAGTCAAACGTATTTGTTTTCATTTAACTAAGATTAAAACATGTAGATGATATTTGTTAATTTCTACAATTTAATTAAACCCTGCCTTATCCAAGTCATAGTAAATAATAGTCAAAAAATATTCGTTTATCTATAAAATATTGATAAACTTATGCCATCAAACCGTATATAATTTTTGATATTTTATAGATAGAAGAATATTTTAATCGATTATGGTTTGGTTAAGCAGAGATTAATGAATTAAAGAATAAAACAACACAATCTGTATTATTAATTTATCCTTAATTCAACGGAAAACAATAAGTATGATTGAAAAAGTGTGCAATATTTTTGTTGAATCGCCCATAGCATACCTAAAATATTGTGGTTTGGATAGACAGAGTTTAATTGAATTTTAAAAACTAACCAGCACCATCTGTAAATTGTATTCTTAGGGCTTGCGCAGACAGAGCGCTGTCAGGCGGTCTGCGTCCCGCGTTCGGAGTTCGGCGTTCTTTGTACTGTATGGACTTCATACTGTATGGGTACACAGCCGGCGGTCAGACCGCGCCGGTCAATTGGAACGCTAGAGTTCTGGAGTTCTATGCCCGGAATTACAAAGAACGCCGTACCTCCCGTCTAGTCCCGTCATAAGAATTTGAGCAGTCACACAACATAGAGCGAAACCACACGGGGGAGTGAGTACGCAACAGCGGTGCTTTCTCACTTCCACTCGCAGTCGGAATATAGCGGTCTCGCATTATGCAGCGCTTGTGTCAGTATAACGTTTGTAAACAAATGGAACGCTTATTGTTGACCGCCACCTGTCTGCTGTCCCTGAACGTTAGCGGTCAACGGTCGGTTGAACGCAGAACTCCGACCGCTCTCTGTCTGCGCAAGCCCTTAGTTCAATGAAAACAAATAAGTATGACTGACAAAGTTAAGGTATGGACTGTCTATGTCAGATATTAACAGCCTACCTCCACCCCTCGCCACTTCACTAGTTATGTTTATGAAAAGATTTGACTCGTTCTACAGATTACTTAAAGTGCTAAAAGTCTCGAAATCATGTTATGGAGTAATTACAATTTGAAGCTTAACATGCCCTCTAAAATCAGGCACAATAGCACCTGTACACGTGCATGGATTTACTGGCAGCAATAGTGAGTATTTTAAACTATCGTGACAATAACTGATTACACGTAAAAGTGATGACTATCTCTCCAATTCATTCTTTAAGAGTGAGCGAGACGCGATGTTGTCATTTTATGGTACTATTTCGTACTATTTGACAGATAGTGAAAATCGGTCAACCTGAAAATTCGTTCGTATTTCATTTTTTTGCCGGCAGGTTAGCCACTGTCGCTCTACTGCGCAGGCGCAGATCGAAAAAATCCTACTGTCGCATGAAAATTCAGAAGCTTCCAAACTTTTTTGATTCATAGATGTAAGCTTGCAACTGCATGATAATACAGGTTTACCCATACATTTTCTTGTTATGACCACGGTAATACTTACTGTCAACAGTAAATCCGTGCATTGTAATACCTATATTATATGGGATGACCTTGTTTTTTTTCTAGCATACCTATTTATAATATAGACACATAGTCCGTTGTTAAGTCTAAATATTTAAATTATCGACTTACTAACATTTGGCAGCACCCCACGATATACTTCCGTTGGTTCATATATAAGTTTCGGCAAATAAGTTTTCACGCACTTGAAGACGAAAACGGTGTGTGAAAGTATAATTTATTATTTTAGTAATACTTCTTCCTTTTCCTCTCCTTCTTATAAATGGTTATTACCTATTTAACTTCGTAAACAAAACGCTATCAAGTTGTTTCTGGTTTTTAAGCATTTATGTTTGTATTTTATTATTAAGTTATTGTTTGTATTATAATAATAAACTTATTGTGTTTGTTTAATAATTCCACAGTTAGCTACATCTAGAAAATTTTAAAATAACACACAATTCTTTTGAAAGATAAAGATAATTACGTGAGTGGTATATATTTTTTTTTTAGTTTTTCATTTAGTCATCAAATATACAAAACTTAAAAAAACAAATACAATCAAATACCTGAAGTTTGAGTCAACATAATATTATATCCCATAAATGAATAATTCATGAATTATTCAGTAATCGTTTGTTTTTTATGTTTACTATATCGTAAACTATTTATATAGGTAAATATTTTTCAAATTAACTTTTAAATATTAGGTATAGCTAAAACCAAAAATGTTCCTGAAAGAACTTCCTTTTAAATATATATATATCGATTATGGAAAGGAAAACGGCAATAATCCACACATAAAAATTTTACAGGCGCCACAAAAACTTTTTGTTATGGTTTTCAGTCATAGTTAAAATACAAAATAGTCATAACCTTGAAGTGCATGATATTTAATAATTTGCTTTTTATTGAGTTAATTAAAAAAAAACCAATAAAAATGATGGTTAAGTCGTTTTTCCAACGTCACTTCCTTCTTCTTTTTTTAATAAAATGTTAGCTAAATTTAGATAATAAATTGGACACAGCGTGTATTTAGTAGTGAACAATGTTATTATCCAATAAAACCTATTTTACTAAAACTGAGGGTTACGCCCTTTTTCCTTTCTTGAGTCGAAATGAAAAAATTCAAAAATTACGAGTAGCGCAACGTGACAAGGTGCATGTTGACTGCAACGGGGAAAGATCACAAAAGAAACCTTTAGATAAGGTAGCAGGCAAGAGTGCACGATTTGATAGATGTCGCTAAGCAGATGAAATGGCAATATACTTTTAGTTCAGATTTGTTAGGAATGGTTTATCCTGTAGATATAATAATTTTATGCTCCATATCTATGAAATAAGGATTTATTCAAAGTCTTTGTAGTATTAGCTGATAATATTAATAGATAAGTATACCTACACTTATTATATTGTGTACAGTTTTAATATTAATTTTAATCCCTTAGTAAAATACTATGCGAGACATATTATACTATCTTTACTTAGTAATTTTCACTAAATCCCTTTTCTTTGTCATATTATGGGAGTGTATAAAAATTCACTCTTCTAGTGCTACTCGCTTGAGAGAAAATAATAATATTTCAAGGCAGACAGAAGATATGTGGCAATTTCTACACATGTATGCTAAAATCGTAGACAATGCTTGTCCCTACTTTATAAGACCTAGTGAGAAACGGGTGCCAAACTTTCAAACATAATAAGTTTAAACAAAAGATAATAATAATATGTTATGAATTAATCGTTCTCGGGGGATGGCCAATATTCAAATATAATTAAAAATACATCATTTTTGAAAACACTTCTGAGAAAATATATTATAACCAATAGAAAAAAAAGTAAGACACCTCGCAGGAATCAAACCTGCATCTCTCGGGTTTCGCGCCCATGTATATATACCACTATGCTATAGGCGTCATACTTTATTGTGATAAATTTTAACTAATGCTCTTAATACTCACTGAAGCGCTTTCCAAATTGAGTTACTATTGGCGATCGGCTTTTGTATAGTTTTGTAGTAGTATAGTAGTATCTTATAGTGAAAGTAGTATAGCAAGAGTGCGCGGCAGTATAAAGTTAGCTGCGAATCAGTCAGCTGTATACAAACGCAAGTTTGATAGTAGAATTATTCTGTTGCCTAGGCAACGAATTTATTATTGTCGGCCATTTGCAATTCCTTACGTAAACAAACGATTAAATGTCAAAGTAACAGTTGTTCCTTTAAAAATAAAAATAATACGAAAAATAATTATATAATTTAATAATATAAGTTAAAGTGTATAGAAATAAACCGACGGTGCTCCAATAAACGGCCCTTTTTCTTGAGTGTGTTATTTAACAAGATACTTATAGCTAGTTGAAGAATCTAGGTTATCACAAGTTTTGTTTTTGTTTTGTTACGCTAAAGAAGTATAACTTCTAATACGCGTACATAAGTACACACACACCGATATTTTTTATTCAACGAATAATTCACAAGATTTAAGAATTATACCATTATAATTATTATTGAACATACATAATTAGAATGTAACATTCTTAAATATTGTGAATTATTCGTTGGATAAAAAAATAGCTAATCAAATATAATAATTATTGAGTCGATGTAAAAAAAACTGGATAAGCAATTTCTTCTTGGTCGTGCACTCATGGCTGAGGATCGTGACCACATTTAAATTTCGCCATCCTTTAATCGACCAAGACTTTCCATCCTTCTCGATCTTCCGCTTCTCTCAGGGCAGAATGGATGGTGCCCCCAGTCAGCTCTTTCACTTGGTCGCTCAATCGCGCAGACGCTCTTCCTCTGCTTTGCCTTCCCTGGAGTCTACCCAAAACTACCAGTCTTCCCAGGTTGTCCGGTCCGCGCCTGACAACATGTCCAAAAAACTGCAGAATTCTTCTCAGACATATCGTCGAGAGCCGTTCCTTTATCTCCAGTCTCTGGATGATTGACTGGATCGTCCTGTACTCCGTCCAAGAAATGCAAAGCATTCGGCGCCAACACCACATATCAAAGGCATCAATTGCCTTCCATTCTCTTGCCTTCAGGGTCCACGACTCGACTCCGTATAGAAATATCGAGAACATTACTGTTTGCATAAGCATCCTTTTTGTGGCAATCGAAATTCTCCGATCCTTCCATATAGTAAGGCGTGTCATCGCATTTTTTGCAATCTGTGTGCGCCTTCCTATTTCCTACTCCAATATAAAATATTGTCCTCTATAATGAAGGAAGTATGTTCACAAGACAAGTGGGGGAAACTAGACGCTAAACGATTTTTCTCCATCAAATTACAAACATTCACTGTTGGATATATGCCACTTCCATTTTTCTTCTCGCATCAAATTCAAGTCTGCCACTCTTTTGATGTGATCTGTCCATACCAAAGGCTGTTTTTAATACTTAAAAATACGTATTTTTTTCGACTTATACGAGGTATAAATGATACCAGCGTTAACCTGTGTGTCCCTGATAACTATCTGAGAAATAGAGACCATCAGTTGTTTATTCTCCCAAGGTGCAGAACCAACCTGCCACTGGTAATGCCAATTGGGAGGGCGATAACTATGTTCAACGAAATTGCTTCGGGTGTTAATATAAAATAGGGTCTGCTTAACTCATCCGGTGTACTTCCTTGTACCTATCTAATTTATCCACTGATCTATCTCTTTTTTTATGTTATACTGTTTTATATTTATGTTTCTAAACGTCATGTTGTGAACGTCTTAAACTTATAATTTGTATTGTCCACGATATGTTAAAAAAAAAATTGAATTGAATAAATTGAAAAGTCACTTTCACGGCTTTAATTCTAGAATCTTTCTACCCCACTTTCATCCCTAACTCACTATCCACAGTCTTGAGGTAGATACTTTGTCGTTTACCTTGGTTGATTGAAAACGAAATTAAAATTATTAAATTTCCACTTTTTAGTTTGACTAGGTCAGCATCAATTGAACACAGCTCCTCGATTGACCGGTAGGACACCCATTGCGTAAGGCAGGGTGTCTTAACTTTTTATTTGATTTCGTGACCTAAGAAGAGATAAATACAATAACATAATATGCAGACAACAATTAAATAATATATTGATAAGGTACAATATATTCGTTATTTTTTGAAAAAAAGAATCTATTAATTGTATAAAAAATATAATATTCTTCTGTTTTTGCAGTTGTAATCACTGAGTTGTCAACTATCGTTGACAAAAACATGCCAGACGAAGTACAATAAAATGATAAATTTTGTGAAAATAAAATTTCAAGTAAATTTACGTATTCTACCAAGAACGAAGACAATACCTAAATTTAATATCGCGTATCGAAAAAAGTGCAGAATTCGACAAAATGTCTATAGTGGAAAAACCACACATTTTAACAGAAATATATTTCAAAATTGACAACAAATGCCTATAATATTCTGTCAAGTTTCGTTACATTTTATTATTCATTTTAAAAATAGGTGTTATCTGACAGTATTGTACAGATCATCATGATTAGAGTTGGGTATTTCCCGAGAAAATCTCAATCTCGAGATTTGGGATTTCCAGAATATGGTTCTCGAGTATTCTCGAGATATCGGGAGATTTAAAAAAACCTGTAAAAATCCTAAAATCAGTGTAAAAACAGGCAAATTCCAAAAAAATATGATTTTTTCTTTATGTAAGAAGACAAACAAAATAGAAGTAGGAAAAGAAAAATAATTCAAAACATTGCTTATTAATATAGAATTTAAATAAACATAGACTGTCAATCATTGCGTCGACACAAAATTCTCTGATGTTGAAAAAATTGCGCTAATTTTGAGTCGACGTTGGCTTAAACGTGTTAAATGCCCTGACCAGCCTATGAACGTTTTGTGTTTCTGTCCACTTTTTTCTTATAGAAAATCATTTTTTCAATTAATATTTGATAATAAAGAAATCCTGAATCCTGAGAAAAAATTCTCGAGATCCGGGATTTCTCGAAATGTTAAAAAATTTCATTTCTCGAGATTCGGGATGGAAAATCTCGAAAATTTCTCGACAATTCCCGTCGGGAAATTCCCGAAACCCAACTCTAATCGTAATCATCATCAACCAGGGTAGATCCACTACTCTCTCCTTGGCACTCTCCACTCTTCTCGGTCCTTAATTATTCGCTGCCACGTATATCCACCGAACTTTTGAGTTCTTCTACCCAACGGGTTTCAGGGTTTCCCTGTAGGCACAGTTAGTGATACATACATATAATATTATGTAGGGGGAAGCCGCAATTAGTTTTGGGAAAATTTAAAATACGAGAAATTTTCTGTTATTTTCGACGCGTTCTGACTCGAAGATTTGTAAAAATTATGTCTGTACATTTATGACATAGTATTTATTACAAAAGTATTGTTTTTGTTGAAAATATTTCACGATCAACTCAATAAGTTATGTCAAATGATCCGATTTCGGGTCGCGATCCGTTAGTTAAGAACTCCTGGCGTGAGGTATGTGTCAGAAAATCCCTCTTAAAATTGTAGCGTAGCTCTTTTGAAACTTCAAAGGATGGAAAAGATGAAAGCGCTCAGTCTTAAATTATTTTTTTGAGACTCCACCGAGAATTCAGCGTAATAATCATATTATTATATGAAATTAAATAATAATTACAATAAAATTACGATATTAAATAATGTTGCCTAAAAAAATAAACAAAATCTTACTTATGTAGTTATATTTGAGTGTTAATTCTGATTATTTTTGGGTAAGCTAGGTTCAAACATAATATTTGAGTATTTACAATTCTCTAAGGGTATGATTTCCCTTACATAATAACTTAAATATTATGTACTCAAAATAACACTTTAGAATAAAATTGTAATCATACCATTACATAAATAGAAATACTCAAATATTATGTTTGAACCTAGTTTACTCAAAAAAAACCAGAATGGACTTGGTTCACTATGGTTGTGAACCACTCATTTATTCATTTGTATTGGTAACTATTATTATTGATAGAGTTATTAGGCGATTTCTGTATTGCGGCTAATATGTTATCAGAATTAACTGTACCTATTCTTATAGCGCCTGTACATGTGCATGGATTTACTGGCGGCAATAGTGCTTATTTTAAACTATCACGATAATAACTGTTTACACGTAAAAGTGCTGACTGTCTTTCCAACTCATTCTTTAAGAGTGAGCGAGAGGCGATGTTGTCATTTCATGCTACTATTTGACAGCTAGTGAATATCGGTCAACCTGAAAATTCATTTTTTTTGCCGGCAGGTTTGCCTCTATCGTTCGAAAAAATCTTACTGTCACATGAAAATTCAGAAGCTTCCAAACTTGTTTGATTCATGCAAGCAATCTTGCCAACTTCAGGATAATACAATATGACGTGTACTCATACATTTTCTTACTGTCAACAGTAAATCCATGCACGTGTAAGCTGGGTATTATATTCAAAAGTTTTCGGTAAGTCATAGGTGTAAAAAAGTCGTAAATAACAATCATGGCCCCCACATCCTGAAGCAAGCCCCTAGGCTAGGATATATTTGGTGGGCACCCCTGCCTATCGCTGAGGGTAAAGGCAGTGTGACGCTCTACAGTAGCGTTTTCTAAAATAAGGTGTACTTTTGGCTATTTTTTTTGTATTTTTTAATACATCCATAATATGATTAAATTAATGGAGTTGTCGATTATCGAGATAGCATTAAAAGTATGACACATCATATTTAAAACATATTTAAAAATATTAATATAGAGCAAATTTTTGATGTATGTTTATCTCACTTATCTGGTATCTGCACGCTGGGCTCCTCCTGAGCTCAGGCACTCAGGCTAGAGTCCTGTCAGCCCCCCCTTGTAGGAGCCATAACTACAATCAACCATACCTACTTTCATCAATGTTGTATGTTAGGGGCTGGCCTTTAATCCGGGTTCGATCCCGGTGAGTTCAGAATATATATATCTGATTTTCTTAAAGCTTTGGTGTTTGTGATTGTTACACATATATTACTAAATACACTACTGTCATTGGGCCTCTTGGCCTATTGCAGTGTTATAAAGAATATATAATATGTATTTATAAGATATCAGATTTTGATTCAATAATATTTAATAAATACTATATTAATTCTGTCTAATCTAATTCTTATTCTAATCGTATATATTATATTGTATTCGTAATATTAAAAATTAATATATTTCGTAGCCAATTAATATCCAAGGAACAGTGAGATACATCACTGTATCATTATGATTTTAATATACATTTATAAATGGCCACTACAGATTTAAATATTATATATATATATATTTAGGTAATATAATGGGTGCTGGCTCATTAGGCCTTAAGGGGATGGCGTGCGTAAAATCACTATTACAGGCAGTTTACAACCCTTAACTCTGCGGTATCTTTATTGCTTAAATTTAGCCCTAATGAGTCTTGAAGGAATATATATATGCAAGATGTTGCTATTATAATTACTATCAGCAACTATAATCTTTTACTTAAGTTCTAAACTTTGATTAAACAAAACTTTCTAAAATATTAAAATAAAACTATTTAAAAAATTATAATGCATGTAATATATATTTTAACTCTATAATCTGCACGATTATGTAGCTAAGCTAAATGTATCTAACTTATAATATTTTTGAAGCAATTTATATAATATACTTTTAGGATACACATAATATGCATAAAAAAGGGTTGATAAATAATATTTACACCGAATGGGATTTGAACTTATATCCATCGAATTCCGGGGGCTATGGCTTTACCATTAAACTACAATACACTCATTACAATTACGACGAAAAGTCGATGGTTATGCATATAACTAGAAGTTTCAGATTAAAAATAGTATAATAGCATTTTTTAAACAGAATGGAAATATAAATAGTTTATCACTAGTAGTACCAGCTATTTCGCAAGCCGTTGCGGCTAGCTTGGTGACCTAACCACACAGTGGTGAATTTTAATATAATTATGAAATATTATTGTTTGTATTTTACCTGTTTTAATTAAATATTTTTTTACTAAAAAAATATGAAATATACATAAAATAATGGTCTGGGTTAATAGTATATTTCCCTGTTTGATCTTAGGCGAAGCGAAGTGGAGGTAATATTAACATATTTTTATATCGCGAAGTTGTTGATCATCTGCAAAATTTATTGGGTCCTTGTACTGGATCAAATACAGGTTGAAAAATAACATGAATAATTAATAAAATTACAGTCTCGATATCTAAAATAGTGTAACTCATAAGCTTTGGTTTACTTTTTAACAGATGGTTAACAACTATAAGTCATGATGTCATTTAAAGGGAGTGGTGTACTTGAAAGAGTTCCTACACGTTTCTTTGTTTATTTATGTACAGCATTTTTTTTAAAGATTACAGAGTTTTACAATGTTATAATAAACTTAGATTTTAAAAGGCAAGAGGTCAGTGACTTATCTAAACTCCTTAACACCTGGATAATACAAAATTACGTTGTTTAACATTAACAAAATACAGTATTTAGAGCATGGCAAAACATCGACTGACTGAGAAAAAATCATAGAGCGGTAGCTTCATCCGATCAGATGCCTTTCATTTTAGTTTTGTGTATCATGCAAAAATGGCGGGTCATTTAAAGTTTATAAAATTTAACCCGGCAGGTTTAGGTCGAAAATTATTCCGACCATCATAATGCATCGGTTTACAAAATAAATGCCACCTTATGCTATTATCAGTTGTTGGGCCCACCCTGACCCGATCAATACAAAGACCAATTTTGTTGCGTTTAGATATTTTGCAGCTTCATACTGCCAACGTTTTCAAAGATATTTTCACTTATATTGTTCGGCAGTTTTGTATTTTAGCTTTTTCGTTACTTATTAAAAACTTAAATTTTGCCTTCACGTGCTCCTCTTTCCCATATGTAGGTACACTTAACTTACAGTTCAGTAAATTTAGTCACAGCGCATTATAGTGCATGGCGATTTCAGTCTTAGTAACTGCTCCTGAGATATTTCCAGTCATGAAAAACGATGGTTTTCATTTAAACGTAGGGTCCCGTAATCCCGTGAGTGTGGTTTGATAAGGCAATTAACTTCAATGTCACCTTACGCATTACCACGGTGGTGAAAATAGTTATATGGGTTTATACGTGAATGACTGAGAATAAAAACGTAGTAAATAATTTATTATAATAAATATAATTATTATACTTATATATTTTTCCGACCATGTCCGATCTTAATAAAATCATATGGGCCTCCACAGGGTGGAGACTTGTATTAAAATATTTTTATTTTTACGAGAAATGGATGTCAACCACTTGCTCAACCTGTTAGGTCCAGCGCTCGAAATGGAAAAGCTTACGAACCGGAGCGCTCGACAGTTTTCTGAAGAACAATACATAGTTATCATAGTTAGAAGACATAGTTATCAAATTTTATGTGTATTTCATAAATATAAGTGTGTTAGATTTTCTATTATATGGCCTACCTAGCTATTATAGCTCAGACGGTCAAATTATTTTTTCCACGAGACAGAGCGATAATTTTACCGATTTCACTAACAGGAACGGCGCTTCGGTGCGCTCCGGTCCATTTCAAGCCCTGATTAGGTCCATACTCTGACTCATACACAAATTGAAAAACAATATGACGTGTACTCGCCAGATCCAGGATTCGATCCTGGGACTCATGCTATTAGAGGCCGACGACTGTTGTTACATATTTTGCATCTACATAAATAATTGTTTATACATAAATTGCAATATTTATATGTATAATATATTGCAAGTTTGATGTTCTGTGTAATGTGATATTATTTTCCTCACGATTTCAAAAGCACTCTACTATGTAAGAGGTTGCATTATTGTAGGTATCTACTTCCTGATGCATATCATGAAGAGCTCGCCATCACATAGCCTTCCAACTTGTTATCTTATGTTAATGTAATAAAGACCAGGCGGGATGCGTCCCTATTTGAGACTAGAGGAGTTCTGGAGAGAAAATGTCTTTGAACCTAAATAAGGCTACTACGATATTATTTAGTAACATGCTTTTAGAGTCTAAAGTCCTTTAGACTAATAGTGTCCTTATTAAAGGTGGGTATATATGCTAATAATGGGCTTCCCTTAAATGTTGACAATTCTATTAAAAACTTATCACATAAGGTAGTAGAGTTGGTTCTTCATAACTTTGCACTCCGGGCTCTTGGATGGAAATGATGTAATATATCCCTTAATTGCATAGTGTCGCAAATTTGCGACATTTCAAACTATTTCGATATAGCCAATGACATCTGTGTAAATTATCAAATATTATCCTTTTTCGATGCCTAGAAAACTGTTTTACCATAAACATCCCTACTTTACCGGTTTGTTTGGACATTTCAAGAAATAAAGCATTTCTGTATTATAGTCTATGCATTTCTCCTTTGACAGTTGACGAATTCGTATGTGCGCAAAAATCCGCATTAGTAAATAAATACAAAAATGTACAGAAGATTGATATTGGTTGAATAAAAATATCTACACATCAAATAAGGTGTGTACATTAGTTTTTTTATAATTGTTATCATTTGGTTTTGTATTTTGTCATACTGAAATATCAGATTTCTTAATGTCGTAAATCTGCGAAATCACGCAGTAATATACACAATTTAATGGAATTTTCAAAAAAAAATTATATTATTTTTCCTTCATTCACAAGGCATTTTGACACCAAGAAAAAATAAAATTTTTCAAAAAAAAAAATCATGCAGTGAAGGGATATTGTAAAAATATTTTTTACGTATTATATTATTATCTATTTCTTTTCTTATTACTACATTTATTAATACTAGTGAATATCATTTGATTTAATGTTATGCGAGGTAATTAGGCAAAGAGGCGAATCGGTGTAATAAAAAGTGCAAAGCTATAAAACGTATACTCTAACATATTTGCCTAATCCATAGTCGATCATCAGCCGGGGTCAATCCACTGCTGGATGAAGGCCTCCCCAAGCTTTTTCCAACTCTCTCGGTCCTGTATCATTCGCTGCCACGTATTTCCGCCGAACTTTACCAGTTCGTCAATCCAGCGGCTTTTAGGGCGACCCTGTGGCCGTTTCGTGCCCCTTGAGTACCACTGGATGACGGCATTTGTCTAGTGGCCGTCCTTTCGGCGAGCAATGTGCCCCGCCCATGTCTATTTCTGCTGTTTGGCAACGTCTATTACATCGTGTACTCCTGTCAGCTTCCTAGCCCATTAGTTTCTCTTACGGTCTTTTCGTGTGATGCCCAACATGCACCTCTCCATGCCTCGCTGTGCAACTCTTAGTCTTTGGACATCTCTCGTGTTGAGGGTCCACGTCTCGCAGCCATACGTGAACACGGGTAGTACACATTGGTTGAACACCCTACGCTTAAGACATAATGGTAGGTCACTCTTGAAGATACTATTCAGACGTCCGAAAACACTCCATCCCAGCTTTGTTCTTCAAGCAATTTCATCGTGCATGCTTCCGTCTATGGGCACCTGATGTCCGAGATAGACGTAGCTGCTGACTTGCTCGAGTTGGGTGCCATTAATACAGATAATCGCAGGGTCAGAAAACAGTTCCTCATCACTTTTGTCTTTGAGACATTTATCTTTAGGTTGACCGTTTGACTGACCTTGGAGGTCTTTCGGGTCTTGTGAGAGTAAAACAACAACAAGCATAGTCGATAATAGTAAAAAAATATTCGTTTATCTATAAAATATATAATTAAACCATACATAAGATTATATATTTCATAGATAGAAGAATATTTTTTATCGATTATAGTTTAGTTTACGCAGGGCTAAATGAATTTAAAAAAAATGAACCAACAATATGTGTAATATGTATTCATAATCCAACGAAAACAAATAAGTATGAATGAAAAAGTGTGCATAATTTTGTCGTATTGCCCAAAGTATACTAAAACTATTAAGGTTTGTTTTAGGCAGGGTTTAATTGATGTTAAACGCAATGATTGCCTGATGGTGAAGTATATAATATGGACCTGCTGTATGAAGAATTTACCTTGCTGAAACCTTCTATTGATGTGATTGCGAAAAAACTGAATGACTCAGTTACACAGAAATGGCATCAGTTATTCATGTTATTCCCAGAAGAAGATTCTCAACACATTTTCAAAGGTTAAAACACAATCGCTGCGGACCTTTTAATTACTTTTTAATTACCGTATCTAAATAACATGCTAATTGGATCGATCGGCCGCTTAACGGGGACAAGCTACCTAACCGAAAAAAAAATATTTTTTTTAAAAAACGGTACATGTTCAAACACGCGCGTTACCATGATCTTACTCCCTACTTCATTTATCGTTTGTAAATGTATGGCTACGGCCGTATTTTGTAGCTTAACCACCGGGAAATGCCAATATAAATGGCGTATTTCAAAAAAATACTACCTTATTCTTAGGCCAATAATTATTATAAAGCAATCATTATTCGTAGAATGTTTATCAAATTTGAATGGTCAAAGATATAGCTTATAATCAATATCTTTAAAATTATCTTTGAATGTGTAAATCTTGCCAATTTTTTGAATAATAAAATGCCTAATTCTTGTCAAATTTGGGATCCCAGAGATTATCAATATAATTTTTTATTGTAAATATTTCACTATAATAATGTCAACATAAAATTTACTAATGATTTTATAAATGCTTTTAAAAATTAATAAACATAAAAAATCTTAACACCACTTCACATGGACGTACTGAAATATACTGACTATATTCTAAAACATTAGAGCGAGAGGTTTAAAAGAGTACTAGGGGAAGAGCTACAATTATTGGCCAGTTAAGGATTTTTTCAACTTTGTTAATTTTTTGTGGACAGATATCATTAGGAAGGTGAAATAAAAAAATATTATTTGTTAAATTGATTATTTGTTTATAATAATCAATTATTAGAACATTTAAAAAAAATATTTTACATCATAAAAAAAATAATCAAAAAAAAAAGCAGAAATCTACAATTATTGGCCACTTTTTTCAATTATTGGCCACCAAAAGATGCAATTATTGGCCACCCCAAAATTGCTGTAATAACATTATTTAAACAAAAATAAAAAACAGTTTATGTAATAATATGATCACACATCATTATTAAGTGTTCAATCAAGTACTTAATGCAACTTTATCGTCATTTTATTAGATATATGTAACATATTACTTAAAAATACAAAGCACACATTCACATTGAGTTACAGTGAGATATATTTAATTAAATACGTAGAGCTTGTTGGAAATTGATTTCAAAAATTCAAAAGAAATCTTATACCTAGCTAATAGAAGTTAACAAACATCTTGACGTAGCATAGAGGATAAATGAGAATCATTGAAGTTTTCTCACAGTCGCAACAGCATACAAAACTTTTCAGTAGAGGATTTTTGCGGCAGGAATTTTAGTGTGCTTCTTGGTATTTCAAATCTTCTTGTTACTGAACGCAAAGACTCTTCACTATGGTCTTTCATATACTCTTTTGCTTCTTTTATTCTTCAGTTCTTGACTATATTTCATTCGTTTATTTTGATGAATTTTTATTCTGGAACAATCAAGAAAAAAGTTTCTATTATCGGCCATCAAAGCTACAATTATGGGCCAGGTGGCTAACATTTATCTACGAATGTCGGAGAAATATAATAAAAACAAAGATGATTAATAATACTGTTAAAACACTATTCAACTAATAAAAATAAATGTAATACTTTACTAATTAGTCACATATTCTATTATTAGCAAGGCAGGCCGATAAAGGAAAATCGACGTATTTTGGAATCAGTTATTGGCCACCATCATAATATACCTACCCACCTATTTTTTTCCAAAATATATGTCTAATGACGTATACATAAATCAAATACATAGATACTTGTCAATTGGATTAGCATTTTGTATGATATTAAATGTTTAACATACCTTTTAACATAAGTCATGTCCTTGTACAATTTACAACAAATCGCACTTATTTCACGGTTTCGCTCGAACTGTCAGATAAAAATGCGGTTTAGAGGTTGTTTTATAATGCTAAAAGTAACAATTATCTGTTTTACCAACGGAGGAATAATTGACGAGATTTGAAAGTGGCCAATAATTGAAGCTGGCCCATTATTTTTTGTAATAAAAATACTTTATGCAGTCATCAAATATTCATATCCACTGCTGTGCATATATGACGGGTGGTGGTGGGCACTTTAACGTATGTTCTATTAGTAACAATAATAATATATTCATTGACATGTTTTCTTTTTCAAGTAAATAGGTAACGTTTTTAGGCATCTTTACACGATTTAAGAATTAATACCCCCGTCGCCATCATCAAACAAATTGACGTATTCCCAGCTCGACGTTCTCTCTCCGAATGCAAGCGAGTCCAAAATTTCGTCGCGCCTATAGTTGAAAATTATTTGCCGTTTCACTGATGTATCGTCTTAAGTGAAATATTATGTTTTATGAATCGACTAAATCGCACGGATAAAATTGACGAAATATGATTTCGCTGAGTTTCTATGTGCGATGCTGCTAAGTGGCGTATTATACCAATGCTTCTATATTTATTTGCACTTTATGGTAGCATATAAAACACACATACTCTTCCAAGAAACATCACATTGCTGACCAAATTTTTATTACGCAACGTGACCATTATGTTGTAAAAAGAAAACAGTAACCATAAACATTTCTCCCCAGTACAGCAAATAAAATATTAACGGGCAATTCCGTAATCTATTAACTAGTCATTATGGTGAATATAATTCTATACCTAACTATAACGGAAGGTGCAAAAGTCACGGAAGAAAATTATTCAGTAACCTCACCTAATAATATCTACCTACAATATTAAAAGTTTATGTAAACTTTTAGATCGAAAAAGCTTAAATTAAAGAACAAAATTAGCGTAGTTATACACATAGCAGCCAGGACACAATTTTGAAAAAAATGAGTTATTGTGATTTCCATAATCTAGCATGTTTGTTTTACATTATGCACAAATCAGCCGAGCCGCTGTCTTACAAAAATCTTATATAAATGCGTTTTAAAGATTTTGAAAATCGCAGAATATGACATTTTCGATCTGCATAAAGCAACCAAGCTGCTGTCATACAAAATGTCATATAAATGCGTTCTAAAAATATGCCATATTCGATCTGCAAAAAGCGACTACATGATAATATTATGTACTTATCCAAATATTAAAATCCTGACTGTAAGGTGTGTTTTTCTACATTCAATTAATAAACAATACTTTCTAAATTACATTATATGTTTTTCATTTTATTATATTATAATATAATATTATAGTATATAAATTTTTCAGGTAAAAATTAGTGCCAGGAAGCTATATATTAATGTATAATTTACAAATTATTCGAATTATTTTCAGAACTTTGAAATTCTCATAATACTTGAATAACTTAGAAGGTTTTTTTTAAAGAAAATAGATGCAAAAATAACGTATTATATTTTTTTATTACAGAAATAAGAGTTAGCTGCATTCAAGAATGAACATTCTAAAAACCCCGTTTTGCACAAAACAGCCTGGCTAAAACACCAAAATTTCATAGATTTTATGCTTTCATCTCTTTATAAGTTACACAAAATCATATATATATATATAATATCTATCATTGAAAATATATAAACAGTATACAGAGGCTTTGTGGATTTAAAGAAATGCACTTTACATAAAAGTGCTTCTATCTTTGTTTGAGGTTTGTGTGGACTGGCTGCTTTGCGTATAACTACGCTCAATTATGATACCTAGTTACAGCAGTGGTGAAGGCTCTATACTAGGAAAATTTTTAAAGCCTACCTTCTAAGAAAAATAGACTAAAGACATTAAAAGCTTCTAAAATAAACAAACCCACCTGTCGTCAGAATCTTTATTACAGTATTAAATTTAGAATTCGTCTCAAATTAATGTCAAAAAATATGCGACAGCGCCAACTATATAATTCAAATTTATTTGTATGACCGTCAGGTCACATGACCTCAGGCCCGTCTACCGAAATGTATGCAATACGATAGGCTCGAAAAGCGACGCCTAAAACTATTATAAAATATTATTGTCTGCGACTGTAGCTTTGCCAAAAATAATAAATTAATAATAAGATAATTTAAAAAAAATGATGAGTATAAAGTGCGAACCAAATTGAGGTGCATGTCGCCTACTGTCACGCCGTGGCAGCAACAAATTTAGTGTACGGTTTCGTAATTTTGCAGAATACTTTAAACTAGCACCATCTCCATAAATTCACTGAAGAATGACACTGATGAAGAGTGCCAACTCTAATGTATTAGTGACTTGAATTATTATTAATTTTTCATACTGATTTCAATAAAGTTTATCAGTATCTAAAATGACTTGCGAAATGACATCCACAGATAATATTTTGAACAGAACCCAACCTGCAGACCATAGATAATAGACAACACTCATATAGAAAATACATAGTGCCAACCGTTAAAAACAAAAAAACTTGATTTTGACATGATAGTCGAAAAGTGTAGGCATGTACAAGATGATTAAAATGTTCAATGAGTCATGCAGGTGTCGATGCAGTGCAGTTCAACGTGAGGTAACCTCATTGTTAATCTAGTGATTTTGGCAGATGTTGACAACTGACAATATTAGTTTAAAGGTTCAAAGTGTGCTACGGAATGGGAGCATCAGTCTGATAACATTTGAAACACAAAGATAAACGACATAACACTCTTTTTTCCTGTATCGGCAGCTTACCGTGACGTTACGTGATAGTCCGCAACATGCACCTCAATTTGGTTCGCGCTTAAATGTTTAGAAAAAATACAGTGAGCTATTAAAATTTCATTGATTTAGTGTGTCGGTGTCATTAGTGTGTACTAGTATGTTTTTAAATCAATAAATAAGGGATACCTATTAGATTAGGTACCTATCATAAGTTTAGATTTATTGTTTGAGATTTTATAGAATAGGCATGTTCCCACAGTTTTCTTGTAAGAAATAATAATACATTGTGATGTTATATCCTGGGGTCGATATTTAGGATGCTTTGTGTGAAAATCTATTGATTAGAGGGGGACCGTGTGAATGTATCGCATATAAATTATGTGTATTAATTGTAAAACTTACTATATAATACGGTGCGTGCTACCATTAAAGGAAAATTTTGTTACAGATTTCATACCGATCATACGTATGTTAAATACCTGTTAATACTATTGTCAAAAAGATGAATCAAATAAAGTAATTTAATAAGATAAATTTGTTAACTACTTATTTTGAACTAATTATAGCAGCCTGGTCAAACCGTGCTATAACAGTAAATAAATAAATTAATGAATGAGTGAATTGCCCCACTGCCAGTGGCGAAGGGCGACTTTTTGAAAGAGGTAGGCTGTGGGAGTAACCATGCTTGTCAGATATATTTGCGGGAAATAAGAAGATAACCCAATATTACTACTGATGAATAGGTACGCTAAAACGAAGAAATTTTAAAATCTTATTGGTTTGTTATAATTAGTTCGTAAAAATAAGCAATTAGTTTGAATTACTTATGTATTTTCCTAAAAATTTATAAACGTAATATACGCTCAAAATATATTACCTATATCTATGAAAATATCCGTTGTTGTATATATTATGTTCCATAACAGTTTATTTTTTTTATTTAAGTTTATTTAACCCGTAAAACTAGACATTTTAAAATACTTCTATATTTAAAACACAGACTTAGGTAGGTACAATATCAGATATCTAAATTGTCTAATGAGTGAACTAATAAATAAATAAAAATCACGAGATAAATTATTTTATATTTTTAACAACAATCAATACATATTTATGTGATTGAATCCCATAGAAATTATTTTTAAATTATCTTCTTATTAATTATTTTGAATAAATGTGCTCTCGCGACGTAAGCGCTAACGAAACAGTTTGTACATTTGTATGCGGGACGCCAGATATTTTGAGATAATGAGAAAAAAACTTCATATTGAAAAACCCGTCGGTTCACGCGAAAATAATCCTATACAGTATGTGAAGCGAAACGCGGTGAGTTCTATTTTTTTTTAACTTTCGAGAGATGCCATAGATGGTGCTTATTGAAATATGTTAAAAGATCGTAAAACTATGACAATTATTATACGATAGATGTCTTTGGGCATATTGAATATATTATTATTTGTGATTAAGTATATAAATACGTCAACGTGAAAATAAAAAATATTTTTATTAAGAAGGTAGGCTTTAAATAATCACCTAGTATGGAGTCTTCGCCACTGCCCACTGCAATATGGCTTACTAGAAGTTCGCTTGAGAGGTGTTACTTATATATAATGAGTAAAGCTCTCCATTTTATTTATTATTTGAAATACTACCTACACGCATCGATCGGCTGATGAGCGAATCAACAAAAGAAAATATATGTTCCAGCCAGCCTCTCGCGTGAAGTGTTTCTCCCCCCAATCAGTCACGTATTCGCGAGACTCGATATAGTACAAGTAAAAGCGTATATTATATTATTTTACGAGTATGTTTCGTTGTTACACTTCAGAACGTATATATCAGACAGGAGGCTTCGACCCAATTCAATGGGTCCACGCGGTCTCTCATATTGAGTGGAAATGAACTTAAGTGAAAACCTCAGTGATACGCATATCATAGAGTTTCAAAAATTTTCACAAATAGCAATAGTAGCACCTACTAACACTGTCATCTAGTTGGATCCTGTGTGAGGATGCTCTGGGAGTTCTTCATTTTAGGATAAGAGTTGATGGGGTTTTTCGGGTACTTGGATCACACCATTATTTACCAATTACAACAAGAAAACATATAGCTAGACTAGTTTGATGAGTGCCGCATGGGTACTGGTAACAGTGTAGTGAATATTGACAAATAAATGTTGGTTAGGTTAGGTTAGGTTAGGTTAGGTTAGGTTAGGTTAGGTTAGGTTAGGTTAGGTTAGGTTACGTGCTGCTCCAATTCTACTAACTGGCTACCTCGCGAGAGAAATATCAAAGCAGGACAGCATGTATATCCCAGCTATATACCTACCATCCGAATTATCATACGACCAGTAAGTTGTCCTTTATGGGTCGGAATCCTGGTGCATGATCAAAAACATGGAAAGTATTCTGTAATAACTATGCAATATGTGAAATATAATAGAATTATCGACTGGGATCACGGTTACATATAAATTATACGTAAAACATTTCACAGTGACACAGTTCACCGTAAGCTTTCAATCGGAAAGAGATGACCATATACTATACTACGGTAGTAATTACTACCTAACCTAACCTAACAAGAATATCGGCTATTTTCAAAATTCGTTTACTGCTGGTTTCCTGTAAAGTGTAAACTGTTAAGAACCGTGTTTTATTTAGATATGAATTTTATTTCAAAAGTACTATACGACCCAAAGAGGTCGGACGGTCTTTAATTAATGTACGACCATAATTTTATTTTCGATACAACAATTCACGGTGAAGTGTGATACGGCGAGCAGCATATTCCGGACACGGTATATTCCAGCTATATACCTACTATCCGAATTATCATAAGACCAGTAAGTTGTCATTTATGGGTCGGAATCCTAGTATTCTTATCTCTATTTATTATTTTTATAATCTTATTTCTATAATTCTATTATAGAAAGTAACGCCCACGGTGGCCGCGCGGCTTAAGCGTTGGACTATAACGCCGTGGGTCCCAGGTTCGAATCCTGGGTCTGGCAAGTACACATATTGTTTTTCAATCTGTGTGTGTCAGGGTATGGACCTAATAGATTGAGCAAGTGGCTGACATCCATTTCTCGTAAAAAACAAAAATCTGTCAATACAAACCTCTACTCTGTGGAGGCCCATAATATGATCCTGTTAGGATCGGACATAGTAGAAAGAAGAATTATAGAAAGTATTCCGTAAAAACTGTGCAATAAGTGAAATATAATAATTATCGACTGGGGTCACATCATTCCCTCTAATATTGCCTTTACTACCTTGCTTCATCAAATCAACCCTTATTTCACCCACCTTCATTTAGGTACTCCTTCAACCCCCTCCTTCCACGTGTTGCTATAACGGAGAGGTAAAAGGCAATTGATGTAAAGGAAGCACGTGTAAAAATTACCACAAAATAAAAATCTCAGCATAATGCGGCTCTAAAGAACATTAATGTTTGTTAGGTCAGATAGAGTGGCAAACCGTGATCAGCCAGCCATTTTCTTTTAGTGTTTTGTTGAGAGGTAAGTGATATTGGATAAAAAACAAAAATAAAAATTTTCGGTTTGATTTTGAAGCCGAACTGATAAACCGTTTGAATGTTGCATATCGTCACCTTACTATTAAGACCTCGTATGTCCGATATTATGAAAAGAATGAAGTTTGTTCGACAAAATTAAAACAAAAAAACATTTTAAATCATATCAAAACCTTAGTTCTCTAGAACAGGGGTCGGCAACCTTTTGCCACGAAGGGCGCAATACAAATTTTGAACATAGCCGCGGGCGCATAATATATATATACTTATATTATACTTTTCTTTAATACTGATATCTATTAAAAATTCCAATAGAACTTAAAGTCTTGATATAACCCCGAAAATCACAGAAATATGCATTAATAATAATAATAATATGGAGTGCTATAAATTAAGCACCATATTGTTAATCAAATTATGTAAATATTTATTTAATAGAAGATGCACATATTAAATCGACATAAATCAACATAAAAAATATAGATATAACTAATATTTCAAGTGTTAAAATAAAAAATACAAATAGGTGGGTACTAAAAAAGTTAAACAATAACCAAGATTCAAATTTTCAATATTATTATAAATTGAAATTGTTAATATGTATTTTAAAATGGATGTTCGTATATTATTTAAATGCACATACATATGTTTATATACATGCTATGCAAAAAAAAACAATGCGACACTCATGGTACTGGAAATCTTCAGCTAAGGTACCTACATACTTAGAATTACTCGTTCTTAACGAACGTATATTTATTTCATTAACGGCCCACATGCCCAACGTAGGTAAAAATGGAGATTTTATGGTATTTTCATAGCATTAGCCTGAACATTCCTTAAACGTTGTAGATAATCTATTTATATAATTTTGAAGCCTTATTATCCTTTATATTTATTTTAAACATTTGATGACAGCATAAAGTATTTTTAATACATACAATAGTATTATTTTAAACCTCTCGATCTAATATTTTAGAATATAGTCGTATTTCAGTACATCCATGTGCAGTGGTGTTAAGATTTTTTAGATTTATTAATTTTTAAACGCATTTACAAAACCATTAGTAAAATTAATGTTAACATTATATAGTGAAATATTTACGATAACAAATATATTTTATAATCTCCGTGTTCCCAAATTTGACAAGAATTAGACATTTTATTATTCAAAAAATAGGCACGATTAACACATTTAAAGATAATTGGAAAGATACTGATTACAAGATATGTCTTTGACCATCCAAATGTGATAAACATCTTATGAATAATGATTATTTTATAATAATTATTGATCTAAGAATAAGGGAGAATTTTTTTTGGAATACGCTATTTCTATTGGCATTTCCCAGTAGTTCTACAACATACGGTTGTAGCCATAAATTGACAAACGATAAATTAAGTAGGGAGTAAGATCATGTTAACGGGCGTGTTTGAACATGTACCGTTTTTAAAAAACGATTTTTTTTCGACTAGGCTAGTAATAAATGCCATCCGTTAGGTAATTTTGAAATCTATGTATTCTGTCCATTTTAAAATCAGTATTATCACTAAAATACCGTTAAAATCCTTAGTGAAAAAATGGACATCTGCTAAAATTTCTTAGGAAAAAGGCAGTAATTGCACCAATTTATTGCATTTACTGCTTGTTTATTATTACGTTGTTTATATTTTAAAATAATACTGATAAAAAATATCACCGTTTTTTATTAATTCACAGTACAAAAATTTGAAAAAAACTCAGTCATTTATCTCGAAAATGTGTGAGAGTCAGTTACTGCCTTCTTCCTTAAAAGGACAGTATATACCTACCATTCAAATCATCATTATTTTAACATCCTAGGTACTAATAAAACATTTATCACCGTTTTTTTATTAATTCACAATACAAAAATTTGAAAGAAAAAACACATTAAAAGTACGTCATAAAAGTATGTCATTTATCTTAAAAGTGTGTAAGAGTCAGTTACTGCCTTCTTCATTTGAAAGGTAGTATTTATACATACCTACTAAATTAGTGGTAACTGTAAAATTTTTATACTACGTTAGGTACTTATGTTTTTTTTTGTAATCCATATAATATGTATTAAACTTTTCCATTAAACCTGTCAGGTATATTATATACTAAAACTATTAAAGTAGGAAGGTCGAGCACCTTAATGGAAAAAAGCGTCAATTATTGTTCGTCCAAAAGCTTTCAAATAATGGATTTTGCTGCTTAAAAACTTTCATTTTAAATTGAATGTCTATTATGCCTACGAACAGTTAATTGAAACATAACATGAATAATGCTTTCATCTAACTTTTCCTATTAATAATATTGATATTTGGAAACAATCAATCTAATATTTGAGTAAATAATAATTCTGTATAGTCTCCAGTAGGGATTGCAATACCGGTATTTCAAAACCGATATTCAATTATTTATCGATACCAAAATACCGGTTTAAAAAATCCAAAATACCGGTATTAAGAAAGCATACACGTTTATGTTTTTCGAAAATGAATTTAATGTCATTTTATCATTACTTATTACTTTATTGTATATTAAATTTAGTGTAAGTATAAATTTTCTACTGTCAAAACGCAAATATATTGACATAAACCAAAAAATATATATAATACTAAAACAAAATCCCTCAAATATACTAAATGAATAATTGTCACAATGAATTAATATATTTTGAAAATGAAGACATTCGTGACAAATAGTTCCAATTATTCAATAATTACTATTGATCCAATGTTGGTAGTACATTAAACAAACATTGAATTTGAAAGAGATTTTCCTGTACCCGGATTTATAGTTCTATAGTATATATAATTAGCAATTCTATAGTATATATTATATCTATATCTACATATTTATAAAAGTCAACATAATAAATGTAGGTAGGTACCTTAGGTTGCTATAAATTAATGTTGTTAATAAATTATAATAGTTATATTTGATACCTATTAATACTGGTATTCAATAAGAAATACCGAAATACCGATATTAATATAATTCATTCGGTATTCCAATCCCTAGTCTCCAATACGAAATATGTACATATTTGCAGTATTATTGTAACAAACGTTGAAATGAATATTGAGTTATTTTTCAAATGTCTTTTTCTGTTATTATAAAATAAATTATAATGACATTTTATGGAATAGAAAAGCTATTCATTATAAACTTAAAGTTTTTGATAAAGTAACTTTTATACTTAATAACAGTAAATAATAATTAAATTCTACGATTGTAAATCAAAATTCTGTAATTAATATTATTTTGATAGGTATGTCAAAATTTTGACAATGAAAATTCCGACAGTCAAATGCCGGCATGTTAGGTTTACATTCCAACCACCATCTAAACAAATATTCAAATATCTCTCGCATGCTTCTCTTTACACAACGTTAACAGAGATTCAAATCAATCTAATAATGTACTCAGTTCTCAGCCTTTTTGGAAACGCGATTGTTTCTAAATAGTCAAGTTATCTATACACCCGTGCAAAATTTAATTGAAAGAGTGTTGAACATACATAACTTGAAAACACCTCAGATATACCCACTAGAAAAAATCGTATTTGAAAAAAAATAGGATGCTCGACGGGATTTAAACCCGTATAACCACTGGTATCGCGCCACTGTGCATTAACCAATTATGCTACAAGCCTCCTATCTAATTGTGACAATTTAAACTAGTAGGTCATACATGAAATGCTTATAAAATAATTGCGTTATTATTGACTATCGGTTTCTGGTAATTACTTTAATTACTATACGATGCCCGGCTCTCGTCAAATATTTTAGTTTTAACGTCTACTTGAACATGCTAACATTTTTTTCTGAGGTGTTTTTAGGTTATGTATGTTCAATATAGTAATGAGGAATGTTACATTCTCAAAATTTTGTGAGTTATTCGGTGAATAAAAGAAATGGTTTATTAGAATAAACGACACACAATGTGCATTAATAATATTATTGTAAAATAAAAGCAGACAAGAGTAGAGGGATGATAGATTCTTCTGGCACTGCAGCCATAACGAAATCAACTTGGAACGGCGTTAGTATCATTCGAAAGTAACAATACCAACACCTAAATGAGTCACCTACACTGCCAGAAGCATATTTGACACCAATCTACGTGTTGTGATTGAGGTCGCTAAGCAAATTAAATGACAGTGTTACCCAAAGGCACTAAACGATCACAGAGATGCCATAATACCCGCTGAATAGACTAACTCATAAAGTTCGTTTGGTATACGTGGCAATGAAGAACTAGGTACCGACAATAGTTGAAGAAGAGGCCTTCATCCAGCAGTGGTTCGACCCCGGTTGATGATAATTATGAAAATATTACACTATGTGTGTTTACCATTCGTAAAAAGTAGTTTATTCTAGACTAATTTTTATCTTTTTTACTTATTTTGTTTGTGAACGGCTTTGCCAACTTAGCGTTTTTCTTGTAAAAAATGCATCAAGCTTATAGCGTTTTATTACCATAATATTTGATGCCTTTAACGGCTTTAAATGTGCTGAAGATAAGCTAGATTTTTAGTTCATTTAATCAGATATATTCAGGTAGGTCGGTACTTGCAAAATAAAACAATACAATGAAACAATATGAGCATTCTTTGAATTATAGTGATATATTGGTATCAGGTATTATAATTTAATGTGTCTATAGGCATATGGCATAGGATTCACGATTATCGGAGATTCCACTCTCTGGTATTACCTAATTATTAATTATCGTAGGTTGTTAGATTAATTATTTATTTTTTGTCAATTTTAAAATGAGTTTCAGGGAAAATGTGGTTTGTGTGTTACATGTATACTATTTTTTTTCAATTTTTGCACCTTTTTCGATCAGAAAAAACAGGTAAGTAAGTACTTATTCAAATTTTATTTTCTCAAAATCTAGCGTTTTTTCAGCACCTTTATAGCCGTTAAAGGCATCAAACAATATGGTAATAAAAACGCTATAAGCTAGATGCATTATTTGCAATTTCTGTCATATTTTTGTCACCGACGGTTGGCCACACTGTTTGTGAATATAATATTGATTTAAACTTTTTGGCCACTAGGATTAATCTAGACCAGAGTGAAAAAAGTAGGACCAGTTGTATTTTATTAAAACTTTTCATCCGAGATTCGATAATTTTATTATTAATTTATTATTCGTTTACACGTTTCACTTTGGTTGATTACTTATTCGAGATAGACTGAACTGTGTAAATGCGTCTTAACATTTTATACATACGCGATGTGGATCATCAGCCTGAATCTATCCACCGCTGGATCAAGGCCCCTCCAAGCTGATTCCACTTCTCTCGGTCATGTGCGTTGCGTTGCCACGTACTTCCGCAGAACTTTAACATTCCATCGATCCAGCGGTCTATCCTTGCGGACGTTTTGTACATCTCGGATATCATTAGATGACTAAATTTGTCCAACGATTGTCTCTCTTGTTGTCCTTTCGCGTTATGCTCAGCTCGCACCTCTCCATACCACGTTGTGCTAATATAAATTTCTGGATCTCTCTTTTACTTAGGGTACATGTTTCACGCGCATATTATGTGATTACAGGAAGCACACTGCGTTTTAGGCATAGTGGACGGACACTTTTGAAGACATTATTCAGGCGGCCAAAAGCACTCCAGCCTAGCTTTACTCTGCAAACAATTTCATCAAATGAGATGTTCCCTGCAACAACACTGCATGTAAATTTTAACAAAAATGTTGGGAAAATGAGAAAAAAGCTTTCAAGCAAAAGTTTTGTTTTAGATTATTTCGAGTGCTTAAAGTCAAACAACGTTATCTACAAAAAAGTGTTTTTTTTTTTTTTTTTGAGAAAACGTTATTTTACATTTACGGCTACATGATAGTCAAACAACGTTATGTAAATCTTTTCTAATTTTTAATTAAATCGTCAGTAAAGTTTAACGCTAACTACATAAGTTACCCTTGTTTTCATATTTTTTAAAAACTATCCCTATAACTTTTAACATCATCATAAGCAAGATAAATGTACAATACACAATATAAAATATTAACATTAGATTTTAAATAAACCTTTCCCTTGTTGAGTTACAAGAATCTAAAATAACGATTTTTGGCTCTCCTGTAAAGTTGCACTTTTGTAGATAGTGTTGTTTGACACTAAGCCCTCGATTTTTAGAAAATACAAAAAGAAAGATATCCTTGCAATAACACTGTATATCTCCCCAGTGGTCAACACCTTGTAAGTACATCATTTCTTACTATAGAAAAAAACGGCAACTTAAAAATTGGTTTAAATAATATTTTTAATTCATGTATTTGGTTTTTCAATACATCATTCGATGCCTAACATTGTGGCATTAATACCTCAGAACTGCCCAAAATCGATATTTACAGTGTTGTTGCAGGGGAGGTCTCAAATATACATCCATATACCAGTGGCGAAGGGTGACTTTTTGAAAAAGGTAGGCTGTGGGAGTAACCATGCTTGTCAGATATATTTACGGGAAATAAGAAAATAACCCAATCTTACTATTGATGAATAGGTACGCTAAAACGAAGAAATTTCAAATGCTTAATCGGTTTGTTAAAATTAGTTTATAAAAATAATTAGTTTGAGTTACTTATGTATTTTCCTAAACATTTATAAACGTAACATACGCTCAAAATATATTACCAATCATCTTTTAAAATATCCGTTATTGTGTATAATATTATGTTTCATAACAATTTATAATTTAACCCGTAAAACTAGACATTTTAAAATACTTCTATATTTAAAACACAGACTTAGGTAGGTACAATATCAGATATCTAAATTGTCTAATGAGTGAATTAATAGATAAATAAAAATCACGACATAAATTATTTTATATTTTTAGCAACAATCAATACATATTTATGTGATTGAACCCCATAGAAATTATTTTTTAAATTATCTTCTTATAAATCATTTTTAATAAATGTGCTCTAGAGATGTTAGCGCTAACAAAACAACTTATAGATTTGTATGCGGGACGCCAGACATTTTAAAATTATGGGAAAAAAAACTTCATATTGAAAAACCCGACGATTCACGCCAAAATAATCATATACAATATGTGAAGCGAAACTTTGTGTGTTTAATTTTTTTAAACTTTCGAGAGATGCCATAGATGGTGCTTATTTAAATATGGGAAAAGATTGTAAAATTATGACAATTATACGATTGATGTCTTTGGGCATATTGAATATATTATTATTTGTGATTATATAAATACGTCAGTATGAAAAAAAAAAATATTTTTCTTAAGAAGGTAGGCTTTAAATTATCTCCTAGTATGGAGTCTTCGCCACTGCCATCGACTCGTATTTTTATAAATATATATCCTACATTTTATTTATTTTAATCAAGAAAAGAAGGTACTTAATCAGTTACCAGGAAAATGGCATTGCTCTTAAGTCTATGTTGGAATAGTATAATCGCCACAAAACAATGAGAAGTGATAAACACAATCGCTCCAAGCAGTTCCGCCATAACAATTCATTTGCTATTTGCAGACCGAAACCGATTTTACGTACATGTCGTAAAATGCACGCTGCGGCCTCATCATTTCGCATTTTAATTTGCAATATCGATAAATGTTTAATTAGTAACTAATTTAAAAATAAAATTATTCATTAGGAAATCTGTGATAACTGATAACTTATCAGATTATTATTGCATTCATCAATATTTTCCTATCTAGATGCAAGCTCTTTTCTCGTTTTATTTCTCAGTTCTTATTATAGTTTTCGAATAAAAAAGTCTAAAGCCTTAGACCAGTGTTCCGCAACCGGTGTGCCGCGAGACGATCCTAGGTGTGCCGCGGTGCAATAGCCAAATTGTCGTACGTGGCTGGTAATATATTTGAGCACCTGCATGAACTTAATAAAACAGTGCAAGGTCAGAATGAAAATATATTGACGTGCTCTGATAAATTAGAAGAAGTCAAAAATAAAATGGAACTTTGGCAGAAGGAGTTAAGACAAGGATTTCTACAAATGTTCCAAAGGAACTACCAAACCACCATTGAAAACAAGCAATTAATTTTGGATCCGTCTCAAAAACATTTAACTTTGCTGCAAAAGAAATTTCATCAGTACTTTCATACAATAAATGCGACAGGATACGAAACTCTTTTGCAACCAATGCCGAAAATTCTATAGAAGCGCATTTCCTATAAATTCGAGAGGAATTTGTTGAATTGATAAACGACAGGACGCTAAATCTGAAGTTCGCCGATATTCCATTGGCTATTTTCTGGATTTTGGTTAATAAAAAATATCCTCGGATTTCCAACAAGGCTATCGCAGCTCAGCTCCCAATTTCGAGTAAAAAAAAAATCGCCTGCGGCGCAATTTTACTACGCTAGTAAGTATTAATATTTTAAAATATGTGATTGTAGGACACATAATATTATTATTGTATCAATACTCGACAAATAAGTATTCCTAACCCGACAACTAACCATAATTATATAAATATAACCATACAAAAAATCGCTAAACATAAAATCAATATCATTAACTTTACCTCGAACACTATTTGAAAAACGCTATTTTAGAGTATCACACTGTCTTTAGCCTTAGCGATAGGTAGGGGGGCCCGCCAAAGATCTTGGTCTGGGGTCCCCCTTCAGGGTGTGGAGTCCATGTTTTGGTGTATAAATTGTTTTACGTGTGGTGTGCCGCGGAATTCTGGGAAGACCTTTAGTGTGCCATTGGTTGGAAAAGGTTGCGGAGCACTGCCTTAGACTATAGATAAATCTAGACGCCACCCATTGCATTGCCAAATGAAGCTGCGTTCCGTGCGTTTGGTTTGTGGGCGAGCGAACGCATTCGTTTACAAATGTTTGAGACCATAGACCATTTCGCTAGTGCTCGCCCAAAGTGCTCGTACTAGATGCTCAGAATTAATATATATTTATATATATTTTTTTACATTATATAGTATTTTTAAGCGGTCAAAATGCAACCATTAGGTAAAGATATCCATAATTTAAGTTATTTTAAAGAAACACATAATACATAATAATATACAAATAAATTATCACGAACATGTATCAACTTATCTATGAAACGTAATACCATCTTCTTGCTTATCAGTACGGCTACCACATTTTAATACAATAAACAGAACGATCTTTTCTACTTAATTAATTAAAAATATTTACCATTGACTTTATGATTAACACTAAAAAAAATTATAGAATATAAAATAGATATAAAAAATTTAATAGCAATTTTAACAACACGCTCTCGCAGGTTATCGACACTTAGTTAAACAAAAAACTAAGATTTGGCAGCGACACCATAGCAAACCATCTCACACATCTGTAAACCTTTTATCGTACTCTAGCGCGTGTCGCAGAGATTATATGGGAGCCGAATACTTTCTCACTCGCACTTATGCATCGTTTTTGTTGAGGCCTTGTCTAAAGCTCAAATTACACTGGCAGATTCTCAGGCCAACCGTCTGCTACGATCGTCCCCGAATGTGAAAGTTTTCTTTTGAGTCGTTCCCTGAAGTCGTTACCGAATTGGAACAATTCCTACATTTGCGCACGATCGTGTCAAAGATTACCGAGAACGAAAATATCCGAATTAACCTTGAACTTCCAAGTGTTACCGCATGGGCGTGTGTTATTCATTAAATAATGTGAGTTATACAATGACATTAATATGGACGAAGCATCTGGAAAAAAAATGACTCTCACTTTTTTGTCGGGTCTGCCGAATGGCATAATTTCTTATAACGCCATTACAATAAAGGTGATATTGCTATAAATTCCCGATGCGTTTTGTCGGGTCTGCCGAATGGCATAATTCATATTTTAATATCAATATCGTTCGCTCAAATGAACATTGACACTAGAAACACTGTTCTAACGCCATTACAATAAAGGTGATATTGCTATAAATTCCCGATGCGTGATATCGCATAATGGAAATTGCGAAATTTTTCCCGTGACGTCTACCTATACATGTGCGAATGTCGCTATGCACGAATTTACTTGTTAGCTACTGTACTGAGTGCGTTGTCCATTAATAACGTCAATTTGGAGTTATGACACCAACAGTTATAATATTATTACTATCACTATTCATAATTATTGTTTGTTTCACTTTTTTTTATTGTGATCCTCGACTTAGTAGGTAGGTGATAAGTTTTTGCCTATTTTATTGTATTGATTTGTTATATATTATATTAAGTCAAGTTAATAGTATTCGGTGTTAGTTAGTTATTTTTGAGCGTTAGTACACTGTGCCTGAAATACCGGGCGCAAAAAACGACTCATGTGGAATAGTACAAAACTTAAATCCATTAGATTTTCACATGGTATAAAATGAATTTGATACCCAGCTATTTTTCTATTATATAGATTAATACCTAGAATTACTTGGTATATTTAACTCAAGGATGACAACATTGCAAAATGTGAGTTGTGACTCTAGGCGACTCATATTACATTTTGAAATAATATTGATTCATTTTATATTATGTTCAAATTATTAACATAATATATTGTAATATACAACGGTATTTATATGGCAGAAGGGACCATCTGTCATTTTCGAGAATGTTCAGGAGAGCACAAATAATATTTAAATTTACTCTAGTAAACAAAATAATTGAGTGATTATACATAAATTTTTAGTATTGTTTAACCCGTTGGAGTGTTATTTGTTTAGTTTAAGGAAAAAATAAACATTTTCAGTTTAACCGAGATATTTGACAATATTATTGTAAATAGCCTCTTTTGTCATTAAAATCTTATTGCAATTTTGTCAG
Organism: Rhyacophila brunnea; assembly: GCA_022495005.1. NCBI lineage: Eukaryota > Metazoa > Arthropoda > Insecta > Trichoptera > Rhyacophilidae > Rhyacophila > Rhyacophila brunnea. The sequence goes on from JAGYXB010001199.1 coordinate 90,648, forward strand.
ATGTCTGATTTTGTCTTATTCATATTGGTAGTGAAAAAAAATATTTTTTTTCCATTATTGTGAGATTGTGTATTTAAATCAATATTTTTTATGTTGTAGAATATATAAATACGAGGGTAGCCATTTATATTTCGGGAATAACAAACAAAAACGATTTTTTTTTATAAATGAAAACAGTTTTATTGTTTTTAAAAATATTCTTCACGATTATTTATACATTTTTCTATGCGTTTAAACCAATCTGGAAAACATTTTTGCCACTTTGCAGAAGGTAACTCCAAAACATGGTTTTTGATTGCATCAACCGCCTCTTCTAGTGTAGAAAATCGTTGACCACGCAATTTATCTTTGACTGTCGGGAATAAACGGAAATCATTCGGTGCCAAATCGGGGCTGTACGGCGGATGACCAATCAATTTAATATTTTGAGTGCTCAAATAGGAGCTTGTTTGGTCTTGATGAAGGATGATTTGACGCCGATGGTTGCTTTTCCTTATTTCACCAAAAACTGAAAAACTGAACTTCGAAGTGCTTCGAGCGCGAGCAACTTTTGTTGGCTTAAGCTCATTTTGGAAGACCCATACGGTCGACTGCTGTTTACTTTCGGGGTCATACGTATAGATCCAAGATTCATCATATGTAACAATCTTATAAACGTTTTTTGAAGCACCGTGATCGTATTTTTTGAGCATTTCCATGCACCAATCGACACGAGCTTTTTTTGTGCGATTGTCAAATTATGCGGGATCCAACGTGAACATAGCTTCTTCACGTCTAAAGTTTCATGCAAGATCGTATACACGCTAGTGTTACTAATGCCCAGGGATGCTTCAATCTTACGGTATGTCACATGATGATCTTTCATTATCAGTTCATGCACAGTATCGATGTTTTCTGGAGAAACAACCGATTTTGGACGACCTTCACGCGGCTCGTTTGTGAGCAAACGACGGTCCACGATAAAATTCGTTAAACCAGCGATATACCGTAGTTTTTGATGGTGCTTTATTGCCATAAAAAAAATTACGTTCAGCGATGCACTGTTCCCGCAATAATCCACGTTGAAAGCTGTCAAAAATAATCACACGAAAATTTTCACGAGTTAATTCCATTTTTTGGTCGAGATAAATTTTTCAAATGAATTAAAAAAAAGCGTCTGTTTGTTAAAAAATTTCGAGTACTTTTGCCGTTAAAAGTGTCAAACTTCAGAATGCAGAAGTCAAATTGCACCTAGCAACACCAGTGTTGCCAATTCCCGAAATATAAACGGCTACCTATGTACCAGTGGTTCTCATATGCAGCCACAGTAGCTGCATAAACCCACCAGAGGACACGCTATTTTCAATTCCAAGCTATACTAAATATTGTTCATAAGGTGCATATTTTTGATGGTCTGCATGTGATGCATAACGTGCCATCTGTAAAAGTCTTCAGAAGTTTCTATGGCAGAAGTGCCGACTGGCATATAGTACGTTATTTTTTTACATTTTAAGATGGCTCTTTCGGTATTTTTAGTGTTTGTGGTGCACTTACAGATGTGTCCTTTTGCCACATTGAAGATTAATGCATTTCAAAGCTTTGTAGAATAAAACTTAAAAACAGAAAAATTTGCAGATGGTCCCTTCTGCCATCTGACTACCGATTGTCGGATCTTATTAAAATTAACGAAATAAGAAGCCAAATATATCAGGTTATTTTAAGCAAGAAATGCTAAATGCTAATCTTGATAAGGTTATATAAATTATGAAGAACTTGTTATTATACCCGATAAAAAGTCGAATTAAGTTTCCCAAAAAAAGGCCTTATGTCTTTTAAAATACGATTTTGATCACATCTCTTATCCAATTTCGTTAATATAGTGCAACAATAAATAAAAATTGGTTGCAAAAACAGCTGTGGCGCAATATCTCCCCATTTCCCGTAACGAGAACCGTAATAGCAATCAGCCATAAATACAGATTTAAAAAGTATAATGAATATACACGACTTTTACGTGCGCGGTTATCCTCCATACCACAGAGAAGTTTACAAGAAAAATAGTACTACCAACTGTGCGAACTTTAAATTCATATCATAACTTTCTGGCTGATTTATAACGCTGACATAAACAAGGATTACTCTAACATTAGGAACAGTCTAACAATAACGGCGCTGTAAGGCCTAGTGTTGTAAACTGTAAAAAATATGTCCCGCTTATTTTTTTAGCACAGATATATTATTTTTAAGAACTAAAATGATTATGGCTGTAAAATATGTGCTATATAAGTGAAGAGCTTTTAGAGAGGGCATATTCCATTATTTACTGAGCTTGTATTCTTAATGATAACTTCTTATTACCGTGCCATGTCCTAGAGAAGGTCAGCTACCACCAGGGTGATCTACACCTTATCATTTACTAATAGTTAAGTAGAGCTACCAATCACGGAGTTCATAATCCACGAAATGCGGCGTCGTCCTCTGCTACACTTAGACACATTTCACACGGGATATCTGTGTGGCGCCACTGGCGTGGCGAGATTACGCATTGACACGTAACCGAATGGGCGCGTTCAGACGGAGACACACGAGTATCGCGTTCATTAATATGTAAATGCGGAATCTCGCCAAGCCGGTGGTGCCACACAGGTATCCTATGTGAAACGGGTCTTAGAGCCTTTTCACACGGGACAGTTGTATCTGGACACTGCAAATACTCATAATACAAATGAACGCGACACAGGTTTAAAAAATCGATTGAACGTGTGATCCACTATACATATTTAGAAACATGTTTTAACGAGAAATGTGATTAGTCTTAGGAAATAAAAACTAGAATTTAGATAGCAAAGACTGCACTTCTCAAAAATGAGACGCCTTCCTTGCAATCGAGACCTTAACCCAGGGGGGAGGGGGCAAGCTGCGGCCCGCCGGGTATTTTTTTGCGGCCCGCAATCATTAATTGTATTTCTGATTACAAATAACTTTTTTATATATTTTTTAAAAAATATTGACAATAGATTAAAATTTGTTCAGCAATAGTACGCGATCTATTTTCAATAGGTATTGATAGTGTACCGACACAGCCACAACTTGAGATTATAGATTTGCAGTGTGACATTGATTTAAGAGAATTGCATCGTCGTGAAGAAATCTCCAAATTTTACAATGCCCTTAATTCAGACAAATTCGACCAACTTAAAGATTATGCAAGAAAAATGTTCATTATTTTTGGATCAACCTATATAATATGTGAACAAACATTTTCGATCATGAACCTCAATAAAAAAAATTTACGATCATTTCCGATGCCCATTTACAAGCAGTTTTGAGAATATCAACTACAAAATTAACACCTGAATTAAAAAACAGTTTCATTCTTCCCATTAATTTTTTGTAATTTTTATTTTTCGTGATAATAAATAGTGTAGGTATATCTAAAAATGTTATTTTACTTGCGGCCCACCGCTCATTTTGAATTCTTGAATTTGGCCCTCAATCCAAAAAGTTTTCCCCCCCTTGCCTTAACCTATGTCTGAGACTGTGTATGGTTTATTGATATGTTCTTTCAATTCTTTTCTATAGTAATATGGACGCTAAACCAAGAGATATCAGGGAGAGCTGAGGTTTTCGAGGTGCGGCTCTATAGACGCATCCTCAAAATTCCTTGGACTGACCGTGTGACAAATGTTGAAGTTATCAACCTAGAAGTTCTGCGTAGGATGATAACTGGAACAATACAATTGAACTACGATGTCCAATATATTACGTTGTTTCAAGTCAGAGCTGCCACATAATATTTAGTGACGAATTATAAACCTGGTGATCGGTTCAATGGTTATTAGTGATGTCAGCTGTCATATTATACAGAATATATATATTATAAACTGTCTATGTATGTCGTATGGAGAGTTCCAGTGACGTCCCGTGGGGGTTGGCAGATTGAGCGTCGCTTGGGAACGACAGTTACTTGAAGGGCGGCAAATCGAGAAGAATCATTAGTTATATTATAATATAGAAATAGGTACCTAAACTTAGTATCTACCTAATAACGAAAATATCCTTCGATTAAAAAAATCAGCTCACTGGTTGGAAACAAAATGTATTTAGAATTAACATACAAGGTTTAACATGACTGTATTTTTTGTCGGTTTCGCTATGTCTAGTTTACTCCTGTTGTCCTTGGAGGTCACGTACTTGATGACCAATAATGACACATGCAGATGTGTGAATTATATTAGAATTATAGGTAGGTACATAAGTACTTACCTAGCTTGCGTGTTTTGTATGTTGTCACGTGTACTTTTAAATGTATTTGAAACCGTAAACTCACAATATTGATTACTGAAGTAGAGATGGCATTTAAATTGGATTTAGTGGTATACATTTTGTTAGTAATGTACCCATAAAACACATTTCTTAAATATTGGCGTCATGTAAGGATAATGAAAAATACTGTATAAAAATGGGGCGGCAATTTAGCGCTGCCTAGGGGCGGCATTTTGTCTAGGGACGTCACTGGAGAGTTCTGTAGGTTTTTGGCAACATAGCCGAATAACAATTTAGAAAGTCTCATCGTCAGCGAAACCGTTGATTTGGAAGAAGAGTTTGCATATACTTTCGACAGTCTGATATAGTCAAGAAATCTACGGACCTTTCAACACCTTCAGTCAACTAATTCAGTTAAAGTTTATCTAATATTCATCACGATTAGTGAGTATTGTTACTATTGATTTAAGTTTATTATAGCCTTTACGTTCAATAAGTAGTTTTCACCCTGCTGTTAATTTAATATAATATTGTGAAAGTTCTGTGTATTTTGAAGCAAATTGCGTCAACGCGTTTCAAAATCGTGTGATAGTTTCTAATGATTTTCGTACCGCAATCCAAACTTTGCTCGGTTGTCAATACTACTTGTTGAGTCGAGAAAACTCCCCACCCCGAACCTGTTTTCAGAATACAACAGGGGGCGAGTTCCGGAGCCGAAATTGTAATAAACGGTTACAAAATGGTTGTGAAATAATATATAGAAATGGCGCCACGGGACGATAAAGTTTCAAAACCACTGACAAAATCAGTAATATTAAAAATAGTTCCAATCATTATTATTGTTTATTACCGTATCCGGAAATTTGTACGTAGATAGTTCACCGCAGGACACTTATTCGTGCGCCGCAGTACGTGAAACATGAGTTCGTGTAACATTATTAATAAAATGACGAGTTCTTCGTTGAACATTTCACCGTGGAATACATTTGTACGTATCTTACAAAATGCGGCGATAGTTTGTAAATAGTACTGATCCAATTAGATTAACCCTAACATAACCTAACCTAGTAAAGACATCTCCACATGTTGTAGTATACGTTAAAATATACTTTACGGTGAAATGTTCAACGAAGAACTCGTCATTTGATTCAATGTTATACGAACTCATGTTTCACGTACTGCGGCGCACGAATAAGTGTCCTGCGGTGAACTGTTTACGTAAAAATTTCCGGATACGGTAATAAACAATAATAATTATTATTAGAACTATTTTTGATATTACTGATTTTGTCAGTGGTTTTGAAACTTTATCGTCTCGTGGCGCCCTTTCTAAATATTATTTCACAGTGTCCTTATTATCTCAATAATTAGAATGGTGTTCTTCTTAAGCCTTAAATCAATCCGCCCTTTTGTAAACTCAAAATGTTGCCCTTTATTATTTTTATTCTCAGATTTTACGTAAAGTCAACCATTTTGTCCTTAAGGTCAAATTTAATATTGTCACTGTATAGGCTAGTTGTCATAACCCTCACTTTCCACCGAAGTGACATATTGATGTCAATGGACTAACTGTATACTCTTACATGAACTGGCCAAGTATCATAAATCCCAAAAATTATTTCATATTAAAATAATTCAAAACTAATTTTTATGCCATTTGTAACTTGACAAAAATATTCCAGCCAAATGCTGTAACCTTCTAAATGTTAGCCACTGGTGTGTCAACAATCTGTAATAAAATAATAAATAAAACCAATGCCTGCAGTTTTTTCATTTCCTGAACAATTTGATATTTGAGGGTTACGACAATTGGCTAGGACAGTGACGATATGATATTATATGTACATATACATACATTGTTAGCGCCATGGGAGAAAATTTGATCGATTCTACGGAATCCAGTTTATTTAAAGTTGCATAATGTGCATTTGTCCCTAAATTTGTTGCTCCCATACCACGCATGACCTCTTGGCTACACTTGTCGTTGCTGCAGCTACACTAATTTCTCTCAGATCTTGACTCCATGTAAACTACTCCAAAATATCTTCCTGACAGTATTTTTAAAACAGCAATTAGATAGGTGCTGCTCAAAAACAATTTTATATATTTATATACAATTTACTGATCATAAAATATTATACATATTAAGAATAGGTTTTTACATATTTCACTAAAAAAGGACAACATGCACTTAAATATATATTTTACAAAAAAAATATTCTGAACCGTGAATCTTAATTTGCATTAAAAAAATCTGCGGCTTCATTAGTTGTACTTCTTATCCAGTAGGATACCCGGAGCTTGCCAACACTGTGTGCAAAACGACAATGTCATAGATAATATATACAGAAATCTTATACTTATATGCCTAGGTATATAAGCATTTCATGCAATGAATACTAGTTAAAATCGTCGTAATTAACTAAGCTGGCCGTAACTTAATTGTAATAGCATACTGGGGCCAATCCAGCAGATACAGGTTCAAGTCCCGTCGGGTGTCGTATTTTTTTCTGCAAAATGATTTTTTATAATGTGTATAATATGTACGAGATTTTTTCAAATTATGTAAGTATATTCAAAAATCTTAAGGACAAATCGTGTCAAACTACATCCAAAATAATAACTTGGATTACACTAATGTTCTATATTTGCTTCTTCTGTGTATTAGTAGAAGATTCAATAGACACGGATACAGTATATATTATATAATATATATATGTGAAGCCTCAATTTCATTAAGTCATAATACTTAGAGACAGTGGTGGTCTTGAGTAGAGGCTTAAGGTGATTAAAATCTTTTTTTAAGAAGATAAAGTATGCAGTATTTGTCATCGCCTGTTACCTGCTTACTGGTATCCTGGAAAGCCGCGAAATACCATTCAAGGGATGTATATTATGTAATTATGGGATGCTTTGGCATTTAAGATAACTGAATATTAGTATAATGGAGTGGCAGGAAAACTAATTCAATCTTGCTAACTAAGTTTACAATTAAATTTACCAACAATGTCAAAGTTGGTAGTAACCTAGTTCCATCATTAAAATGGCGATATGTCAGATATTGTTTGAAGTATTTATTATTCCAGTGTATGCTGCTGTACAATAAATTGAATTAAACGCTGGGAGTATTTATTATTCATAATACGATTTTCTTGGCAAGTGACTCGGAGGAAATATAATATAATATTATTTCATTAGCGAACAGAAGCATTAAAACAGCTTTAGACCAATAGAACAATTATTATTGTTTGCCAAATAGGAAAACAATAATAGATGACTCTGAAATGGGAATCTAATATTCAAATAAAGCCTTAATTTACATCTTCATTTATATGAAAATCAATACTACGAGTATTATGATAAAACGACTGTTTATGTGGGTTTATGTGTCAAAGGTATTTAATCATAATAATACATAATATTCAATTAATTCACTATCTTCCAGTGGCGAAGGATGGAGGTAGGCTGTTAAGATTTGCCATAAACAGTGCACACTAAACTTTGTCAGTCATGCGTATTTGTTTTCATTGAAATAAGACTACCATTTACAACAGATGGTGTTTGTTAGTTTTTAAAATTAAACCATTTATCTTAGTGCCTATCTTTAAAAGTATCTTTAAATGTGTAAATCTTGCCCATTTTTTGAATAATAAAATGCCTAATTCTTGTCAAATTTGGGATGACAGAGATTATCAATATATTTTTTTATTGTAAATATTTCACTATAATAACGTCGACATACATTTTACTGATGGTTTTATAAATGCTTTTAAAAATTAATAAACATAAAAAATCTTAACACCACTGCACATGCATGTACTGAAATATGACTATATTCTAAAACATTAGACGAGAGGTTTAAGAAAATACTATTTTATGTAATAAAAATACTTTATGCAGTCGTCAAATGTCTAAAATAAATATAAAGGATAATAAGGCTTCAATAGATTATCTACAATGTTTAAGGAATATCCAGGATCATGCTTTCAAAATAGCATAAAAGCTCCATTTTGACGTACGCTGAGCATGTCCCCCTAATGAACCAACAATATGTGTAATTTCAAATATGTATTCTTAATCCAGTGAAAACAAATAAGTATTAATGAAAAAGTGTGCAAAATTTTGTCGTATCGCCCAAAATATACCAAAACTATTATGGTTTGGTTTATGCAGGGCTTAATTGATTTTTTTTAAACTAGGTAACCAATAATATCACTGTAAATAATAAAAAAAAAACAAATACGTGTGGCTAACAAAGTTTAATGTGCACTATTTATGGCGGATCTTAATAGCCAACCTCCACCCTTCGCCACTGCTATCTTCTATAGATTATTATTATAATCATCATTATTTGAAAGCCCTTTTCGATTCGATTCGATTTTTAACTAACTTCCCGACTAGCTATACATTTGAAACTTTTAGAATATATCAGAACACGATGCCAATGCATACGTTTAATACTTTTAGCCATCTTTAAGTAGAATTGAATTCATTTTTAGTTAATTCTGTTTGGTATGAAAAGTTATTTCAATACCATTATTGGTTGCTAAGGGGTCCTAGCAACTAAATTATTAAATAATATATATACGTGCGTTACTGATATCAATATGAAATGACATTTCATTATTCAGTATTAAGAACAATTTTTTTTTGATCGTTTCAGCTAGCCAAGTCAAGTTTATATGATTCAACAGAAAATTTAAAAACGTTGTATATAAAAAGTTCTTCTAATCTTGTAATTATTTATGATATATTCAAAATTATTAAAAGTTATTACGCACAGCTACTAACTTTAATTTCGGATAGCCACATAATATTATATTAAAACACGGGACTTATCTTTTTATATTGACCTTATTGTCTTACTTGTTGTTGCAGACAACATTACGATATTATAATATTATTATATATAATAATTATAATGTATTGAGAAGAAGTTATTTAGTTTTACATCATTATCGGATGGATAAAAATTTCTTCTGCCAACTGTTCGATGACGTGTGTCTTTTTTATTGAATAAGATATTTATTAGATAGATTTATTTTTATGCCAACCAGTGTTGCCATCTTTTCAAAGTCCAATAATTGCAGTACACAGCCTCCAAAATTATAGTATTTGGGAGAAAAATATAGTACGCATTGTCATCTGTTAAAAATGTGTAAGTATTTTGTGTCTCACAAAAAAATAGCGGATAATTTGTGAAATTTCAAAGCACTTTTTTATTTAAAAATCAGTGGCTTTCTTTATCTCTGAGTACCTAACTCTCTTTCTCGTCTCGTCAAATCTTTTTCTTTTACGAAATTATAGTAATTTCAATAAAACAAAATTATAGTGCTTATTATGAACTTATTTTTGCGTATTTTTTAATGTCGAAATTAAATCTTTAAGATAAAAATACATGTTTCCGATATTCAAAATTACAGTATTTTGGGCGTACTATATACCTTTTTAATATCGTACATAGTACGCGGAACCAAAATATAGTACAAATACTCTAATTAGACAACATATGTAATTTTAAAAACACTTCTGAGAAAATATATTATAACCCCGCAGTATTAAAAGCCGCTAGTTAAAATTTGTCGCAATTAAGTATGACTCCTTTAGCATAGTAGTTTTGTGTGTATGGGCGTGATATCCGAGAGATGCAGGTTCGATTCCTAGGGTCTTACTTTTTTCAAAAAGTTTTTTTGTATTGTTTATAATAAGTAATATATTTTCTCAGAAGTGTTTTCAAAATTATGTACGTTCAATAATTAGAATTTTACATTCTTAAATTATTCGTTGAATAGCAAAAATAGTTAACTATAATACTTATAGTACGGTTGGCAATTGATACTGCTGCTATTGTATTATATATATCTGCATAGCATTAAAAAAGTGCATCTTAAATAAATCTTTCTGCATTCCAATAATGTGTATTTTCATCCATCAATTTATTCCCATTTAAAATTATACTGCTTTAAATAAAAACCATTTTCTGCTAAGTGAAGCAGTTTTATGTCTACAGCCATTTCTCATAAATTATTTATGCGTTTCAAATGAACCGCAATGGCTATCAAATATTCAAATGCATCTTCACTTAAAGTATTAAAGCATATTAAATTGTAATGACCTTATAAAGTTTATTGATGCACTTATTATTTGCACGCAGTTAAATGACTGCACGTATTATTATTATTGGTGACACATAAATTTTATTCATTTGTTCAGTGGGATTGAATTTAATATTGATATTACACGTGTGCTCAATGGGATATAATTTTATGAGGCGTCTTGTAAAGTTATGCGATTTTTCCTGACTATTTGTCATAACCTTCATTTTCTTATGATTTCACTGAGGTTTTGACTGCAACTCGCTGTCATATCGCCTATTCTCATCTAGAAGAGGATTTGCCGATTAAGCCCTCACTCCAATTCTGTTAAAGAACTTTAAAATTCTGCCAAAGCACTTTTAAATTCGTTAAAATTCTCAAATATATCCGCAATTTGCAGCTGTTACTCTGTGTCATTTTTAGGCATTTCCAAAACATCACATTCATTGAAGATCGCTTCTTCCCATGAGGACATCAAATCTTTTACCCATTATGTGTCATGTTCTTAGCCTCAGTATTAGCTTAAGCTCATTTCTCTTCAAAGGAGAGACACGAAACAGGGCACCAAACGTGGAAATGGTAAAATGGAATTACTCCAATTACCCTTTTCTAGGGATGCTCTGTGGTGAAAATCTGTCCACTTAATTTATTTAAATTTATACTATAACAGACCATGCGGCCCAGTGACTATTATTTATTATAACTAGGTTTTAACTGAGGCACTTTTAATTCCACCAATCAAGAGGACGTAATCTGCTTTGTGATCAATTAAGGTGTGAATAGTAATACGGTATCGTGTGAAAACAAAAAATTATACACAATATAATGTTGACAACAGTTATATTATATAGAATTTACAAACGGAAAGTTATATAATATAATACATAGAACTTTTCGGTTTTTTCCCATTTATTTGAAAAAATCACCATGTGTTACCTGTCAGGAAAACGTGTCACTGTGAAAAAATTCAGAAACAATAAATTTGAAAATTCCTCAAAGAAAATGATTGAAGTGAGATTCGAAAACATGTCATCTTTTGCTCGCCTAACAAATGCATTTAATCATTTAAACTACCGACTCCTGGCAAATAATGTGAAAAAATAACCTTTCTCACAACAAACTTGTTTTCTGATGATGTCGATTTCATTATTAACATCTCAATAACAGTATCGAAGGGTGGAGGTAGGCTGTTTAGATCCAACATAAATAGTGCATATTAATCAATGTTAGCCAAACGTGTTTGTTGTCATTAAACTAAGACTACAATATGTAGATAGTGTTCGTTAGTTTTTATAATTCAATTAAAACCTACCTAATCCAAGCCATAGTAGATAGTAATAAAAAATAATCATTATTTATATATAAATTATCTAAAACTATACTATAAAACGATATATAATTTTAGATATTTTAAAGATAGAAGAATATTTGGTACAGTTCGGTTATGAGGAATACAGCGGAAAACACATTTTGAAAATACCCGATGTACTGGATTATTTGTTAGTTTGGGTTAGTTTAGGTTAGTTTAGGTTAGGTTAGGTTAGGTTTGGTTTGGTTAGGTTAACCTAACAAATAATCCAGTATATCGGGTATTTATAAAATGTGTTTTCCGCTGTATTCCTCATAACCGAACTGTACCGAATATTTTTATCGATTACGGTTTGGTTAGGCAGGGCTTAATGAATTTTAAAAAACTAACCAATACCATCTGTAATATAATATTATATTCTTAATTCAACGAAAACAAATAAATATGTCTGAAAAAGTGTAGAAAAGTGTAGAAAAACCCATAGCATAGGTACATATACTATTAGGTATGGTTTGTTTTAGACAGGGATTAATTGAATTTTAATAACAAACCATCACCACCTTCAAATTGTTTTTTTTATTTCAATGAAAACAAATGAGTATAACTTACAAAGTTTAGTATGCAGTATTTATGTCGAAGCCTATCTCCACCCCTCGCCACTAGTCAATGAAGCATTCAGAATCTAATATATCAAATTAATACTAACAAATTGCGGTAAGCCTATCGATCTGAAAAGCAATGTCATCTCAATTAAAATTATTCTCCAATTCAATAGACCCCTTATTAATTCTTTCATAATTAAAATATCCATTGCTTTCAATCTCGAAAAGCTATTAATATCTTAATAATACATCGAAGCCTTATTGGATTTAATGAAAAGTTTCATGAAATTAATTTACTGACAATCGGTATTCAGGAAATTAATTTTGAACCCGTAGAGATGTGTAACATAGGTTTTTTAAATACTCGGATAGTTGAGTAGTTCTGTAATCCACCAAGAAGATTTACACGTGTAATGGATTTGTATGAATAGTTCGTTATAAGCATGTGACTATAAATATCATAAAAACTGTCTGTAAAACATAAACTTTGAAGGCGATTTACTAACTACGCTTGATCGATTATACTATTAACAAGTATATTAGAATTATTATTATATTATAATACGAGTATTAACGATAGTCCGCGATTTTGCGTGAGATACGGGAAGAATTCATACATTATAAAGATATTTTATAGTAACATGTATTAACATAAAATATATCGAATGATATCAGAAGATAATGAAGTGTTCGTCATTCGAACTCATTAATTTACATTGTAATAGATATAATAATAATTAGTCGATATCAAACCTTTCAATCTAGCAATTGACAATCTCTTTATTGAAAAGTCGTTCCACTCATACTGTATTTGTTAAATAATGACGTAAAATTATTAAATACTAAATTCATATAGATAACTAAAAACATAAATTAATTGATAATATCTAAATATAATATCGTCGCGTTTTTCAGTGGACTGTATTTTTTTTAAGATTGCGATGGTGAATGTGAATGCTGGGGGGGGGGGGCACTTATAGGCTAGGCGCTAACCTTATTGATGTTCAGGACAAATATTTAGAAAAAACAAACAGATACTTCAATTTTATTATAACTGTAGATTGTCAATAGGTACCTACTTATGTTGGTATATTATGTTACCGCTATTAAGTATCTAAAATTTAAACCTATTATTATTGTTACAAATCAACGTTTCTGTTAATTTCTAATGGATTTAAGTTTTATGTTATTCCATTTGAGTCGTTTTTTGCTACCCGGGTTTCGCCTTTCAGCATCTTCAGGCACTATATGCATTCACCAAAAGATAAATACACTGTAAATACATCTGTTAATTACAGAAATTGTGTAATAAACAAATCTTTGTTTTAAAATAATTGAAATTATGATAACATAGAAAATTATATATTAATTGCATTATAGTCTTTTATCATAATTTCTGTAATCATTATGGACAGTTTAATATCTTGGAATAATAGTTTGAATACAAGTAGTATTTACAATGATACTAGTGTAGATGTTTTATATTATAACAATACAACTGACATGCTATTGTCTATGGTCATTTATAGATCATAGACAATGACGCAACAGAAATGATACAGTCGTCATTGAGCTTTACTAAAATGTAGTCGACACGCGCTGCTCGTACATGTTTCTTTTAATAACCAAATTCTAAAGTATTATTTAAACCTTTACACTCAAACTAGAATTAATTTAATGTATTTCGTAGTGCCGTGTTACCGAACTTTATTACCATAATATAAACTCAAGAAAATACCAACTCGTGTTTCTATACATCACTTCCCGAACATAATATTATGCCACACACTCACACGATGCAACCATTAGAACAAAATAGCTAATATCGGGGGTAAAAAGATCACATCATACAACACCCCCCGATACTTATAGTATGTAACTGATTGCAGGTTATCTGTTGCCACATCTCTAGATTAGTATCACAATAGCAGCGGGCCGCTTTTAGTACGATAGGACTCCTTTGTCTAAAACCTCTAAGTCTCATACGATCAAAAGGGCCTCGTCTTCTTTCGATTCCTGACTTCATATTTCTTCCTGTGTCACTCGTTAGTCTTTGCAGGCTGCGTCATGACGAATTGGTGCCCCCTTCTCCAGCGTAAATTAAATAGAATTTTACTCAACAAAAGCGATAGAGAGCACATGAGGGGGCGTGAACCCACGTTACATTGAACGGGAGCTTTTCAAACTATGGAGCTTTTATCGACAGTTATATCATCATCATCATCATCAGCCGGAGTCGATCCACAATTGGATGAAGGTATTGTTTTTATTGAACAGACTATAATTTACAGATGGTATTGGTTATTTTTTAAAAAAAATAATACCCTTAAGGTAGAGAGGGTTCAGAAGAAATTCTTGAGACTATAGATGTATATTTGTATTTTCATTACTTTTGTATGTTTATATTATGTTCTCTTTCTATATTTTCATTGTTATCCCTTTTATTACTTTTCTTTTTATTTCTTCTTTATAATGTTTCATGTCATATTGTGAACATCTTAAACTTATAATGTGTAATGTCAACAATATCGACTGTGTTTAGAAAAAAGGGCGTAATCGATTTTTTTTCTCGATTTTTCGAAAAGTGCTTTTATTAGATATTAACAATGTATACAACTAAATACACGTTCTATAAATAGGAAGTAAGCCGCAAATGCCAAATTATTATCTAAATCAGGTTTTAATTATGCTTTAATTAAGTTTTGATTTAAGGAAAAAAACATTTACTTACCCTTAATTTTAATGATTTTGAATGTCTGTGCCTATTTTTTTTATTAAAATTGAACCAAAATCATTAAAAAAATGTTTCTTGCCTCTCCTGTAACATATGTTCTGTGAGGGTTACGCCCTTCTTCCTAAAGACGTCGATATGTTAAAAATAAATAAATTGAAAATACACCATTCATTAAGTAGTCCAACTCTTAAACACAGATATTACAATAAAAACGTTTTGACGATGAGTTTTTAAAAACTACATCGCCTATCATTTTTTATAGCAGGCGCTCTTCACCACTATTGTCTTCAATGCCCTTCTGCCATACGAGTAAATTAAAAAGTTAGTATTATTTCGTCCATAAAAACGTTTGAAAATGTCTGCCACGAAAAGAATATGCTGGTGATATCGCACTGGAACAAATGCTCCCCAGTATTAAATCATGTCGAGGGAACTTAATTTCGCTGTCGAATAAAATCGTGACTCGAACATACGTATGCGTCTTACCCAATAACCCTCAAAATATATTTTATACTTCAGCTCTCATGTAAGCCTCTGGGAAACTCACATATATATATATGAATCATATTATTATGTTATAATAATTTATTATATTATGATTCAATTGACAGACTAGAGAGACGAGATGGAATTGAAAAGGTTGGTGGTAGAATTTTTGTTATTCAATTGAACGTGTGCTAGGGATTGCAATCCAGTATTTTTTGATACCGAAATACCGGTTTTAAAAATTAGACAGTGCCTATCGATATATTCGGTATTGAAAGTTGAGAGATTTCACTATGAACCTTAGACTATAGATACATCTAGACGCCACCCGTTGCATTGCTAAATGAAGCCGCGTGCCTTGCGTTTGGTTTGTGGGCGAGCGAACGCATTCGTCTACAAATGTTCGAGACCATAGACCATTCGCTAGTGCTTGCCCAAAGTGCTCGCACTAGACGCTCAGAATTAAAATATAATTTTCTATTTTTTTACGTTATATAGTATTTTTAAGCTGTCAAAATGCAACCATTAGGTAAAGATATCCATAATTTAAGTTATTTTAAAGAAACAACTAGGTCACTGATATTAAAATATATAATAAAATACAAATAAATTATCACGAATATGTATCAACTTACCTATGAAACGTAATACCATCTTCTTGCTTATCAGTACGGCTACCACATTTTAAGACAACGCACATATCATCTTTTCTACTTAATTAACTAAAAATATGTACCATTGACTTTATGTTTAACACAAAAAATATCAATTTTAGCAACTCGAGCTCGCAAGTTATCGACGCCATGTGTAGCGTTTCGCCCCGATTTGATGGCGATACTTTTGGAAACTAGCTCACAGATATGTAGACCTTTTATCTTACTCTAGCGCGTGTCGTAAAGATTGTAAGGGTGCCGAATACTTTCTCACTCGCACTCATGCATCGTTTTTGTTCAGGCCTTGCTATGAACTAATAACTATACACTATAATATTATTTTAATGGACTTGCGTAAGTAGCAACGTTCCCTCTAATTTTTCTATTGTGTGTGCGGATCATCAACGCATCTGTGTAGGGTTGATGTCATCCGGTGCGGTAAATTAGCACTCCCCCACAAACACACACATACAATTTCTTTTTTAATGACAAAGCTTAAAATTTAAGTTCACAAGTTCGGCGAATTCGAACGCATAATATTCGGGAATATCTGTGTATTTAGATCGTGACCATATCCGGGCCCCCAAGGCCAGGATCTTTGTCGGGCCCTCCTACCTATCGCTATGGTTAAAAGCAGTGTGATGCTCTACAGAATCTTTTTGTGTTCCAGGTAAAATTAAGTTTATTCAGTGTATTTTTAGCGATTTTTTGTATTTTCCAATAAATCTACTTGAATTATGAAGTTTTCGAATATCGACACACAATAATCAGCGCCGCAGGCGACTTTTTTACCATTAGAGCAAATATGTGATGTGTGTTTGTCTTATTTATAAGGTAGTCGCGCCACTCGGGCCTCCAAGCTAGAGCCCTGTTAGCCCTATCTTGCCATGATTTATATACATGATTATGCATATCTTGTACAGAAAGCGTAGAAGCTTTTATTTTTATAGCCAATAGTACATTATCGATTAACTCTTTGACTAAATCGCAACCAGATGTTTTGCGCTCAGCGATCTCAATCCTATTCTTTCGTTCTTCGGGTGTTTCCGTCACTATTTTCAAAAGTCCACCTCTTTTCAAATTTTTCAATATCGTAACAGCATCCCGGTGTATTTTTTGACTTAAACGCCTTTAAGTTTAATATTAAACCTCCATTCAATCCACTTCTTTCCAGACGTAAATTCTCCTTGCATATTTGCTGCGGAGAATATGATGCATTTAACACAACCATCTGTATCCGAATAACAAATATAACACCAATTCTTACTTTTTGCAAATGCATTGAAGATTGCATTTCTGTTTCGTCGATTTCAGAGAGCCATTCCAATTTAAAGTTATCGCAGGATTTCTTCTTAATGATCGCATTTGAAATATCACATCCACCCCTTTTTGACATTTTTAGGGGATAAGTTTTCTATAATTAATAAAAATAGTAATTGTACTATATATTATGTAACTGTGCTAGCAATCACATTGTTCACTTGAATTGTTTGTTACGTACACTAAACATATCTGTGGTTATTTATTACAAAAATTGATTATTAGTTTTGTATTATAAATATTTTAAGTAAAAACACTGCTTTTTGGCACGAACACTTTTACCGTTTCAAAAATATTGTAAGAACTGTGATGTATTCACAATAAGGACTACTATGAGACTGTACTGACAACGTTTCTTGCAAGTTGAAACATGTGAAAGACTAAGAAATGTAGAGGACCCGGCACATTTTTAATTTACATTTTCGGCAAACTTTATTTTACAATTTTTTTGTGAGGCTGTGCGGGGGATGAAAACATGCGTGCGGACGTATTTTGGTAGGTGTGCGCGCGCACACCTTAGAGGGAATATTGGTAAGTAGGTATCTTTGATGGTAGGTTTGATGTTTTCTACCGAAAAAGTAACTTATACAATAATGGAGAAATATATTTTTTTTAACAAAGCAGTGGGCAATATTGTGTTTGGTTTTACATCTTATCGGGATAAAAGTAAGGAAATTATTAAGTTTAAAAAGTGCAATACATTAATAAAACGTTACGTAGGATTACCAGTGGGGCATATATACATCTAACAATACTACATAATATAAATTTATTGAAAGATCATTCGAAGAAAAAAGTGCCAATCTTAGAATATAGATACATCTAGACGCCACCCATTGCATTGCTTAATGAAGCTGCGTGTCATGCGTTTGGTTTGTGGGCGAGCGAACGCATTCGTATACAAATGTTAGAGACCATTTCGCTAATGCTCGCCCAAAGTGCATGCACTAGACGCTCAGAATTAAATTATATAATTTTCTATTTTTTTACGTTATATAGTATTTTTAAGCGGTCAAAATACAACCATTAGGTAAAGATATCCATAATTTAAGTTATTTTAAAGAAACACTAGGTCACTTGATAGACATAATAATATACAAATAAATTATCACGAACATGTATTAACTTACCTATGAAACGTAATATAATCTTCTCGCTTATCACTACGGCTACCACATTTTAATACAACACACAGAACCATCTTTTCTACCTAATCAACTAAAATCATTTACACAAATCATTATTAACACAAAAAATAGCAATTTTAGCAACACGGTTATCGACGCTTAGTTAATCAGCAAAATAAGATTTGGCGGCGACACTATAGCAAACTATCTCCCATATCTGTAAACCTCTAGCGCGTGTCGCAGAGATTATAAGGGTGCCGTATACTTTTTAACTCGCACTTATGCATTGTTTTTGTTCAGGCCTTGATGCCAATAGTTCAACTACTAGGTATTTGTAAACATCAGCATCTCTTTACCTATTTTCAAAGGTTTACATATGAACATATTTAGATATTTTTGCTATAAAATATTAATTGTTTTAAAGACATCTTTATATCTAGGTATATTTATTGGTAGATATGTTTTTCCATATATTTCACGAATACCGGTATTCAATAGGAAATACCGAAATACCGGTATTGATATTTTCATTCGATATTGCAATCCCTAATTTGCGCCATGTCTGAACTATTTGAGAAAATATAATATAATTAAACACATAATATATATCAAACTCTGTCTTTTAAACTCTTTCAGCTATTCCCCAAAGATCAAATCTCAAACCAATTATATTCCTCATATTCGTCGATGATATTGAAAATGCCACAGATAGAATTCAATTTTTACTTTTTGCAGATGAACAAGTAAAGCACATTTTCCAATATTGTGATAATAGGTATCATGGACAATCAATTCTGATATTATAACGTTATTCTATACATTTAAAATGAAAATTAATACGTTCAAAATCGCTACGATCAGTGATAAAATGAATAAAATGAAAATTTATCTTTCGACGTAGTTATATGCATCTATTATCATAACCAATCACGTCATAAAATATCTTTTCCAAGCTTCATTGCACATATTTATTCAATATACGAAAAACTGCATTATCATATTCCATTTTCATCGGCAAACGTTTTGCGTTAATATTATTTCTTTTAACGAGGAATTCAATCGTGTAATAATTCGTTTTTTTCGTTATATCGTGGTATAAATGGCTACAGAGCAGTGGCGAAGGGCGGAAGTAGGCTGTTAAGATCCGACATAAATAGTGCACTTTAAACTTTGTCACTCAAACGTACCTATTTGTTTTCATTGAAATAGTTCTAAAATATATAAATAAGTGGTATTAATTGTTAGTTTTTTTTTTAATTCAAATAAACCCTGCTATATCCAAGCCATAGTAGATAATAGTCAAAAAATATTCGTTTATCTTTATATAATATCTAAAATTATACCATTAAACCATATATAATTTTAGATATTTTATAGATTGAAGAATTTTTTTATCGATTATGAAGAATTGATGATCTCAACGGGTTGGCCTCACTCGTTTCGGCATTTTACGACACACAAAAACCCATGGCACTCATGGGAAATGGGTGCAGTTATTCTGAACATTCAATAATATTACGACGTGGCATGTCTAAAAGACAAGAAAGTGCAGACGACACAAACGAATACTAAAGATCTTAATAATTAATATGACCGTTAGGTCACGTGCATTATAATATATAATCACTTGTGGATTTGACAGCTAGTAATAATTAACTCGTCGATATAAGGCATAAAGCCCACCAAAGTGGACGAATGGGCGCAGTCGGCGTGAGAAACGTATATACATAGCCATAATCACACGCCTCTTGCCGCGCATTACCTCTCACCTATGTAAACAGCGGCGCCGATCACATTTCGTTTCGTGTTTCTTTGCAAAGCTATAAAATTTAGTAATTTATTTGTCCGCTCTAAATTCATTTTCACAATGATGTCATTGTGCTAGCATAGTAAGTTATTATTTGTAATAACAATAAGCGATGTAAGCGCACGGTGTAGAATAAATTAAAATATGTGTATGCAGAAAAATCGCGCGCCTGTTTGACGACGCTCCTGCCGCTGAGTAAATTAGTGACCCTCGCGCCCCTTTCGCATGGTATTTTCGTTTTATTGTCATGCTATGACGTCAAAGGACGCCGCGCTCGATTCTGCATGCGTTGAAATATAAGGCGCGCGTGGCGTTATGGTCGTCATACGCTGAGTACACTCTATTGTATTCATCGTGATTCACCGCCCAAATTGCAAAAAAGAGCGCGCACCCCGCACGTCCTATTCTATGGGCGCTATCGCTAATAATAATCCTTAACTCCTGTAGACCATGTGTTTATCGCTAGACCAAAAAGCAGAGTGTTTGAGTATAGGGAATGTATACGGAAAAGTGCGGTGGAAGCGATGGGAAGTTTTACGTAGTAGATAGATTATATTAACTACGCCCCCGCCCACCGCCTTAAAAAATAATATGTAATAAATTATTTTGGATAATATCTTTTCAAAATAATTACTAGGTACCTAAATATTTTTCTG
Source organism: Rhyacophila brunnea (assembly GCA_022495005.1). Classification (NCBI taxonomy): domain Eukaryota; kingdom Metazoa; phylum Arthropoda; class Insecta; order Trichoptera; family Rhyacophilidae; genus Rhyacophila; species Rhyacophila brunnea. The sequence continues at coordinate 111,682 of JAGYXB010001199.1, forward strand.
TGTGCGCACCTATTCTGATGCTGTTCCAAATTATTTACTATCATGATTTAAAATTTTCTTGCATTCTACAGCATAAACATTCATAATATGGAGTTAAAACATTACAAAGGGAATGTAATTTTACATTAAAAACATACAGCAGTTCTTTTGTTAAATACGAACTATTTCTAAATTACATTATATTTCAAAAAATGCAATTAGTTTTAAAACACTGCAGCATGATAAATCGCAGTCTACTTTCAAACTTATTCAATTCCAACGGCTGATAACTTTGGAAAACATAGTTTTAAAGCTCCTGGTATAATTTATTCTTCAAAGCAAACCTCGAGTCCTTTGTAAAATTTTAATCAGTCCCAAAGCATATTATCATATTTAAGTCCACCCCATAATGAATTCTACATAAGTCTGTTTATCTGTATGTACAATATGTAGTGATATGTTATAAAAGTTTTCTTCGGAAAACTGCATTTGTAATTCCAGTTTGAATTAAATTCCACAAGTCCGGACGCTTAATACCAGTGGCAAAAGCTCCATAGTAGGCGATTATTTGAGGCTTACCTTCTAAGAAAAATAGATAGAAAGTATTTAAATCTAAATACTAAAATAAAAAAAAATGCGTGGGAACCAATTGAATAAATATCCTCAGAATAATAATTATTATTTAAAAAAATATTTAATGAGAGCCACCTATCGTCAAAATAATGTAGAAATAATAAAGTGACAAACCAGCGCCTCTAGCGAGTATTGAATTAATGTCGATTCACTCGACAATAATTTGCCGAGCTTATCGTATGAACTGCGTTCCAAAAGCATTGGAGCAGTCTGCTTTTATTCATACGAATCTATAGGCTTATAAGGCAAAGCTTATATATTTAGTGTCGAGGACTGTCGCATTGACGCTTTATTCAAATAATAATTAATAATGCGATAATTAAACAAAATAATTAATATTTGTTATTTTATACGTCATATTATAAAGATAGAATAATTTTAAAAATAATTAATAATATTATCTCGTGATTATTATTTATCATTTAATTCAATCATAGAACATATAAGTATATTATTTGTTTGTTTAGTTGTTTGTCATATTGGGCTGTTGACAATATTTACCGATGATATATTTTTAGGCGTATGTTACATGTAGGTATAGGAAATTACATAATTTATATTTATTGCTCAATAATTCTACATCGTCAGTGAGCTATTGAAATTTCATCCATTTAGTGTGACGTTGACATTAGTGTCTACCTATTCATCCGTAGTAATATCGTATTATTTCCCGTGAGTATATCTAACAAGTGTGCTCTTTTTCTTTGATCTCCACAGCCTACCTCTTTCCAAAAGTCACCCTTCGCCACTGCTTAATTCTGCCCTGCTACGTAAAAAGACAGTGTTTTTGATTTTAGTCAAATGAGAACCCACATTATGTAAAACTGTTGTGTCACAGAGTGTTGTGTCACAATCAATAAATAACGGATTGTAATACCGAATGAATATTTCAATTCCGGTATTTTGGTATTTTGTAATTGAATACCGATATTAATCCCGGTATTCATCAAAACATATTATTATAGACAAATAATTACAAGATAAAAAGAACTTTTTATATACCACGTTTTTAAATTCTGTTGAATAAGTATAAAATAATTTAGGACAAATAAGGTAATATTGTCAACCAATCATTTTTTGCTATTTTGCAACAAACAAACAAATAATATAGAATACTGAAATTTCATTTTGATTTCCATAGTAACGCACGTATATAATAATAATTTAGTTGCTAGGACCACCCCCTTAACAACCAATAATAGGGATTGGATTACGAATTTCTTCCGAAATAACTTTTTATACAAAACAGAATTAACTGAAAATGAATTCAATTCTACTTAAAGATGGCTAATAGTATTAAAAGAATACATTGGCATCTAGTTCTGATATATTTTAAAAGTTTCAAATGTCTAGCTAGTCGGGAAGTTAGTTAAAAATCGATTGCAAGATTTGTACCGGATAAACAACTACCCGACAAATAAGAATACGAGCTAAGAAAAACGTGGTAAAATAAGAACCAAGTCAATAAAAATCTATATGAAAAACTATTTGATGGCAACTCAAAGTACATACCTACGTTTATTATATTGACCTTTATAAATATGTATAGATCATAATATTTAACTGCTAGAATTTTCACAAATAATATATCAGGTGCAGGAAAATGTTTCTCAAATTCATTGGATGTGATATCAGCGTTGGATCAATAGTTATACAAAAATTATTGGAGATATTTACCGCCGTATCCGGAAATTTGTACGTAAACAGTTCACCGCAGGATACTTATTCGTGCGCCGCAGTACGTGATGAGTTCGTGTAAAATTTAATCAAATGACGAGTTCTTCGTTGAACATTTCACCGTGGAGTATAATATTTGTCTCGCTACATTTCAAAATCAGCCAAGTCCACCTATATGTATTTTTTACTTTTTTGTGAATTGCTGAAGAACTACTGCTTTCTAACATTTCTGCATTATCAAAATGTGGAATTTATTCATTTTAAATATTCTATAGTCGAAATAATATAAACTTTCACCCTTGTGACTGTGTATTTGAGAAAACAAAACGCTGTTTTTCTCCTATTCATCTATTATGGACTTGGCTGATTTTGAAATCTAGCGACACATTTGTACGTATGCTACAACATGTGGCGAATTTTATGAGATGTCTTTACTAGGTTAGGTTTGGTTAGGGTTAATCTAATTGGAACAGTACTATTTGCAAACTATCGCCGCATTTTGTAAGATATATACAAGTGTATTCCACGGTGAAATGGTCAACGAAAAACTCGTCATTTGATAAAATGTTATACGAACTCATATGTATACGACAAAATATCGAATAGTAGGGCAGGTAATTGAATTGACAATCGGGACTTTATTACCGAAAAGACACATTTATTTCGGTACTAATTAATTAACACATTTGACAAAGCATTATAATAATTTTGATAAATACAACATATTATTATGAATGTTTTCCAGACCTGGAATTCAAACACGGCACTGACGAATTTATAATCCGATACGTTACCGCTTGGCCATCATGATCGATGTTTAATTGAAATATAGAGTCGCCGTCTTAGATGCCGTAGTTCGCGGGTTGGATCCCGAGGTAGGCAAAAAAACCAAGATGTTTTTAAATGTATACTTATTATTCGTAAAACTGTCTGATTATATTACAACCTCCACCGGTTAGGAGGGACCTTGATAATTTAGGTACTTAGTATAATATATAATATTATTATATATAATTTAATTCAATTTTTTTCTAGTACCTACGCCACTGGAATGCGATGGATATTTAATTTATATTTCATTAATTTAATCTCTTTTCTCGTATGTATGCGAAAACCATTTTCTCATTCGCTATTTAGAAAGTTTGAACGCTTTGAGAAACTTTTATAGTAGTTTCCGACAATACGTACACTAAGCACTACAATACTAAACACCCTATACTTCATAATAATTTATGAAGTACCAATGGCGAAGACTTTACTAGACGATTATTAATCGTTTATGCGATTCCAAAATATAATACTTTACTCGTATACAGTGGCGGCTCAATGACTTTCTAGGTGGTGGGGTTTAGCCATTAATTATTAAATATACATACCTACCTACTTCCTCATAATTATTATACATTATGTACAGAGCTACGATTTTATTATTGGGAAATGAGTATTTTTTTAGAATAAATAATATAATTAATTATCCGATTCATTCCTTAATCACATCTAAAAAGCGTGCATAAAACTATTAACCTAGTTAATAATAATTATTATTATAGACTTATAATAATATTATCGGTTTTGAACAACGACATACAGCAAACTTTTTTTACTCACCAAGGGGTTATTTAAATCGCTCCCCGGTATGCGTGTACTAACGCTAATGCAGTCGCATCCTTTGTAGAATGAGATTTGTACCGCCACGACTGGATGTCACCGAGCGTTGCCGACTCAAGTAGAAAGCCGATACATTCACAACGACTGATACTAATTTTTCTGCCCCTCCCATTGTTTTCGATGGATGACCTGTCAGTGCCTGTCATTGTTCTATAGAGTGCTCATACTGACGCGTCTGTCGTATTCACACTGGGAATGGTTTGATTTGGATAGATGAGTTACATAATAAATAGTACACTAGCATTAACACACCTTCTACAAATGTAATGCATAGATCAATGGTACATATTTTTGGAAAATCGAGATTACCACCGGTTTTTGTGTGAAGGTCTAGTCTGACTTTGACAGCTGATGAATAACAGGAATGTATATTATTTATTAATAACACTGATAGTTATATTTGATGTGAGAATTTTTTATAATTCAATTTGAAACAAGAAAGGGCGAATCAATATGTCAAACAATCTGGGATCTGATTTTCACAGCTGAAAAGTGGACCACTCGTTGCTTGTGCAAAAGATTATGTTCAGGTTTTATTAATCTAAAGATGGCGGTGCACAGAGTCATCCCGGTCAGCGAAGAATAGCTTCCTAATTTGTATTTGTTTGATGTGGGGATGGTACCTACGAAGCCTTAAAGTAGAGCCGCCCCTGCTCGTATATATAACAATATTATCATACGGCGATAGTAGAAAAAAAAATCTTAAGAAAAGCATGTTGTTCAAAATTAGAGAACTGGTCATATATAATGGGCCATAGTGAACCTGGCAAGGCATTAATCCACATAATAGCTTCCCGTTTGGCCTTGTGTATAGCTGAAACTCCTCCGGGGAAGGCATGCATGCTACATGACTCCACAATATGCTCCGTGTTCTGAATTTAGATACACTCGCAACGTAAAGTCTCATAAAAGCCCCACTTATGAATCATTTAAGCAAATCTGGAATGCCTACAGCAGATTTGGTTCAAACACACTGTATATTTGCGTGGAAGAATAAAGTCAGGAACCTAATGTTTGGAACAGGTAGTATCATAAAATAGCTTGAAAAAGCTTTAAACGGTGTCTGAAAATGCAACGGAAATATTGGGCGTACGTCACGCTGTCACGGCGACAAATTTAGTCTATGATTTGGACATTTTGCAGAATATTTTGAACGATCATCACCTCTGTAAATTCAATGATGGAGCGTGCCAACTCTAATGTATTAGTATTTTGAATTATTATTCATTACTCATGCTAATTTCAATTAATTTCAACAGCTTTTATGTGTGCGTACGTTAAAATTACTTGCAAAATTATACCCATATATTATACAACTGACAATGTTCGTTTAAAGTAAAGGTTCAAAATGTGCTACATGATGGGAGTATCAGTCTGATAACATTTTAAACCAATAAAAACGACATTATAAACTTTTCCCATACCTGTAGCTTACTGTGACGTCGCGTGATAGTACGCGACATGCACCTCAATAAATTTCACACTTAAAAGTTATATTTTAGTGTATGGATTAAAACCAATGACAGGCCAAGTTAACATATAAATAAGAAAATAACCTAAAATATGGTAATGACATAATCATATTATTTTATGAGTAACCATTATATAAGCATTAATAAAACGACTTATTCTTTAAATACGTAGCTAATTATTTATCCTTAAAGCTACTTACGTCAATTATTTAGTTTATAGGTGTTATAAAATGGTATCCATGTAGGTACCTATATTACAAATAATAATAAATACTAATAATATAATAGTAATAATTTAAATACAAAATAAGACTTCCAACGATAATATTTAAAAGCCAAAAAGTAATGAATAACATAGCCTAAACTAGATATTCAATCTATTTTCGATCTGTCAAACATAAAATAGACGACCGCTAGCGACAAACTAGCGCCTCTATCGGGGAAGCGTGTGAAACTCATAAGCCTCTGCGACTGTTAGATGTGGTTGAAAAAAAGCAGAAATAAAATAAAAAAATTAAAGCAAGTTACATTAATAGCTTAGATATTATTGCTTGTTTCAAAATTTGGCATCCAGGAAGCTCGTCCAGCGGATCCACAATTATTATATGGGAGTTCTTTACGCTTTTAAAATAACATTTTTTTTAGATATTACAGTCTGGTTCCAGCGCATCTATTTTATTCAGAAGACTGCTTTCGGCCGCTACGGCAGCAATATTAGCACTTATTTTTACAATTACAATAAGTTAGTTGTAATTGTTACAAGAGGTGATATGTTTAAACAGCACCTCTTTTGGCTGTGGTAAATTTTAGAGTGAGACAGACTGTTTAGACGGCTAACTTATTGTAATTGTTACAATAAGTTAGCCGTCTAAGCAGTTAATACTTCGATACAAACCTACCTTAGATAGGTGCCGTAGCGGCCGAAAGCAGTCTTGTGTATAGAATAGATGCGCTGGTCGGATATAGGTATTATAAAAAAATTAAAAAGGTAGACCAAGTGTGATTTGAACTTTATAATATCTTTTCACTATCTGTGTAACTGCTTTTGTTCTTTGAGCTATCGATCCGCCTACGACTAATGCGAATTAAATCTGACATTGAATATAATGTTATTTAACAAGGTTAAGTGGTCAAGGAGAGCGGCCATGATGTTCAGACTTAGAGCAAGGTGTATGAATTGTTTTTAAAAAGTATACTATACAAAATATTTTTATTATATGCAAACTATAGCGATTTTTTTATATTGTTACAGGAACTGCACACAAAGAATGCGAATCAAATGGCACTTGGTTCAGACATCCTTCATCGGGCAAAGAATGGTCCAACTACACAACTTGCGTGAATGTGGATGATTTAATGGTAAATAAATGTCTTATTACATCAATACGTCTTAAGTTATAGCGTTACCAACCAGTGTCAAAAACGGCAGTTTCCATTTTGGTAAAATGTTGGCGAGTCATTAAAAATGTGTTTGTATACTAATAATAATATATTACATTTTATAGTAGAATTTTTATACTGATTTCATAACATTTAAAAATATTTACAAGATAAAAAATAACTTTTTATATACCACGTTTTTAAATTTTCTGTTGAATCATATAAACTTGACAATTCAATGTATTAATAATTTAGGACAAATAACACAATTGTCAACAAATCATTTATTTTGCTATTTTGCAACAAACAAATAAGTATAGAATACTGAAATGTTATTTTGATTTCCATAGTAACGCACGTATATGTTAATATTTTATTTGCTAGGACCAATAATAGTGGATTGGATTACGGGTATCTTCCGAAAGAACTTTTCATACAAAACAGAATTAACTGAAAATAAATTTCAATTCTGATCAAAAATAGCTAAAGGTATTAAAAGAATGCATTGGCATCTTGTTCTGATTTATTCTAAAAGTTTCAAATGTCTAGCTAGTCGGGAAGTTAGTTAAAAATCGATTACAAGATATGTACTTGATAAACAACAATAATACAAGCTGAGAAAAACGTGGAAACGTGGTAAAAATGGAAACTGTCGTTTTTATTTCTATAGCCTTTATATACCTACTAGAAATCTGTGCTTTATCAATTAAGCCAGGGGCATCTTATCTAATTAGGATATTTTATATTAGGTATATTTGAGGTATTTTCAAATTATGTTGTTCAATATTTTTGATATATGGGGAATGTCAAGTGACAGACATACATTAATTCTATAAATTTGTTTATGCGAAATCTATAAAAAAGTAACTATTTTGTTTTACAAATTGACGTTTTATTTGGGTTAGAATCAATCCATAACATGATTTTTTTTAAATAGTCATAGGTACGTATAGAGTTGGGTTTCGGGAATTTCCCGTCGGGAATTCTCGAAAAAATTTCGAGATTTACCATCCCGAATCTCGAGAATTGAATTTTTTAACATTTCGGGATTTCTTTATTATCAAATATTATTGAAGAAACGATTTTTTTAATTGAAATAAATTACCAAATTTGAGTTTGAGTGTGTCACACAGTGTATGAAAAAAGCGGACAGAAAATACAAAACATTCAAAGACTGATCGGGGCATTTAACACAATTCGACTCAAAATGAGCGAAATTTTTCAACATCAGGCAATTTTGTGTCTCAAAAGCGTATGCGATTGTCAGACGCAGCCATTGACCGTAGTTTGTGTTTTTTGAAATTCTATTTTAGTAGGTAATGTTTTGAATTATTTTTTTTTTCCTACTCCTATTTTGTTTGGCTTAATACTCCACAAAATCATATTTTTTGGAATTTGTCTGTTTTTACACTGATTTTAGGATTTTTCACAGGGTTTTTTTTTAAATTTTCTCGATATATCGAGAATTCTTTACTGAAAATCCCGAATCTCGAAGATTGAAATTTCATCATTTCGGGAAATCTCCAATCTCGAGATTGAGATTTTGTCGGGAAATACCCAACTCTAGGTACGTAGATACATTATATAATTAAAACTGTCAACATGTCTCATAAATCTTTGTTATGATTTTATAAACTCGCTATCGGCTATACAATTATTTCTTGTTAGACAATACTTTATAATGGTTCTTCCACAAAATAGTGTTATATAACTCTTGTCATATTGAATATGATCGTATAGGTAACGTAAAACAAGGTTCTATCTCAGAATATGAGTAAAAGCTGCACATTAATTAATTATTATCAATCAATTATAGACCAAGAAATTATCTATCCGATTTACTAAAAACAATATATGAAAAAACTTAGTCATGTTATATAATGAATTTAAAACTGTCAAAATTTTAGTTTTTTCGGTCTCCTGAATATTTGTGATTTCAGACTTATAGCGATTTTTCTTGTGACCGTCAAATTGAATTATTCATTATATTATTTGTTTATTAGTTTCCTGTCTTGTCTTATAAATCGTGGCACTAATTCATGGTTCTTGTATTTCTTTATTTTCAGAGAAGACAAACTGTCGTAGCTGTTTACGAAGTGGGCTATGCAATATCACTTATAGCGTTGCTTCTTTCCCTTGGCGTCTTAGCATATTTCAGGTATGTATTACCTATTATTTAAATTATATTTGCGCCAGAAACAAAGTCTTAGGTAGTCGTAGTAGGTGATAGTTTGTGTTCAGCAATCTTCGGATTTGATTGCTGAATCTTTAAAAAGTGAATAAAAACTGTAAAAAGGTGAACCCAGAATAGGTCATGTCCTATGGTTCGTGGTGGTTCGGTTTACCCAGATAGATGCATCACTTAGTGTTACAATATTCTAGTGTAGTCGACGTTGAAGATAAATCTTCCCGAATCGCCACAACACACTCAACTTACTATGTTTATACAATCGACACCTGCCAGTGGCGAAAGGTGGCTTTTGAAACGAGGTAGGCTGTGGAGAAAGCACACTTGTTTGATATATTTACGGTAAATAAGAAGGTAATCCGACATTACTTCTGATGAATAGGTAGGTACACAAAAATCGATGAAATTTCGAAAGCTCACGGATTGTATAAAATTAAGCAATTTATTTGAATTATGTATTTTTCTAAACATTTATGAACGCAAGATACCAATTTATAATTCAACCCGTAAAACTAGATATTTTAAAATACTTCTATATTTAAAACACAGACTTATGTACAATTTCAGATTTCAACTGACATAACTGACCGAATAAATTGTCTTAGTCCATGAATGAACTGACTTAACTAACTGATAATAAAAATCACGAGATAAATTATGTTATATTTTTAACAACAGTCAATATTTATAAGTGATTGAATCCCATAGAAAATATTTTTTTTAATTAATTTATTAATTATTTGGAAAAAATGTGCACTTACGTAATATGTAAGCGCTCCTTAAATAGCTTACCGAATTGTATGGGCCGCCGCAGACGTCTTAAAATTATAAGAAACAAACTTCATATAAAAAAAAACTTTCGATTCACGCGAACACAATCCATACAATATGTGAAGCGAAACGAGAAGTCGCTTATTTTTTAAAAACTTTCGGGACATACCATAAATGGTGCTTATTGAAATAGGGGAAAAGATCTTAAAATTATTATGACAATTATACGATAGATGTCGTTGGGCATATTGAATATATTATTTTGTGATTATATCATTTAATATGTCAATATAAAATAAAAAAATATTTTTTTGAAATGGATTTAAGATGGTAGGCTTTAAATAATCGCCTAGTATGGAGTCTTCGCCACTGACACCTGCAGACCGCTTTTAAAGCCATACGATGTAGTCCAATCCCGTAGTAGGATTATAATCACATATTGTTTTGAATGTCTAGTTAGACCCGAATGATGGAATTATTTACTGTATAGTAATTAATATTGTATGATAATTATCACAGGGGCAAAAATAGTAATATTCATCTTTAAAATCGGTCTTATTGTTTTTAATATATCATGGGGTTACTGCGAAATGTTGGTATGTCTCGAAATTATGTTATGGAGTAATTGCAATTTGAAAGAATGACATGCCCTCTAAAATCAGGTATACTGCTGATTTATTTGTGCTTAACCCAATATTTATGGGCTCTTTTAATTATTTTTTTAATTAACGTGTTAATTTGCATTTGAAAAGCAATTAGCAAAAACACAATTTTGTGCGGCCCGTAAGCATTAAGTGAATATGTGGATGTTTTATATATCGGATGGCCTTGATGTTTTTTATATCAAACATATTTTTTATAGATATACACATAATCTGTCTTTAACACTAAATACCTACATTATTGACTTACCAACTTTTGGCAGCAACACACAAATTAATATTGTTTACCTACGCAATATAATATTGTAAACTAATATAAATGTTATTATTATATCGTGGTTTGGAATGAATGCTGTAATATTATTTGTATGTAGGGTTTAATTTTGAATAGGTAACTTATCTACAGAGACAAAATATTTTGTATAATGTTATATCATTTAAGTTTGCAACTTAGTCATTACGCCTCACATGTTGATAATATTTTCTCTGCGAAAAGTTACTATACCTAAGTAATATAATTAACCTGTGCCTGTCTTAGAAGGTACGGTTTGTTAGTATATTGTTACCAATTTGGTTATCATTAAATTTTATCGATAAGAGCTGAAAGTTTAAAATGAAGGTCGCAGTGTTAACCAACATTAATAGTGATTAAATAAACTATTTCTATTACTCAACGAATATTTCACAAGCTATCAGGATATAACATTATATTATATATTGAACACTATATTATATAATTTCAAAACATATCATGTAGATAATTATATTATACCCACTAGAAAAATTATTTTTGAAAAAAAAATACGACATATCGGGTGTGCTTTTCCAATTGCGAGTTTCATTGATAGCTACCTTGATTTAATATACAAAACCGATAACCAACATTATTAACGCAATATGATAAGCATTGTATGTAACAACTACTAAGTTATTAAGAGCGTACAAAGTGAAACGGCAAATAATTTTCAACAGTATGTGGGACGTAATTTCGGTCGCGTTGCCAGTCGGAGAGCGATAGTGACATGTGAATACGTCAATTTATTTTATGATGGCGTCGGAGGAATATATTCTTAAGAGGGCTCGCACATCAGAACTCGCCGCCGTGTCGATGTGACGTCATCGTAAACCAAGGAACAAACGTTATCAAATGGAGCTTCGCAGATTGGCCGATGCAACTGCAATGCTGCGACGCTCCTGCATGCGACGAGTTGCGTTTGCTAGAGCCTGCATGTCGATATCGACAAATGTCGACTCCGCGTGTGCGCACAGCCGCACAATCGGCCATTTCTGTCTCTGTCTCTGTGTACACTGTCATTGCTCGCTCATCGCTGGTCATTGCGTTTGACGTTTGTTCATACAATCAACACAATAAAAATGGCAGACGAGAGACTTCTCCTTAAATGTTTCCGGTACCAATACATAATAATCACTGTTTCCGCGTCTGATGACATATTTGCGCAATGGCGTCGTCTAGCTAGAGTATATTTTGACGTTTCGGGAGATTACGCGCGAATGCGGCGAATGTCGATGTCGCTAGAGATGTGCGAGGTTGTATCATGCAATACTGACCGGCGGGTCTAGGAAGTTTTGATTTATGGCCGTCAGGCACACAGGGCAAATTGTGATGTGCGAGCCGGCTTAATCGTGTAAAGATGACTAAAAACGTTCCGCATGTACGTGAAAAAGAAAACATGTCAATGAATATACTATTATTATTAGTAATATAACAATAAACATAACATTAAATGGACGCATGTTGGATTTTTATAATAAATTATATTTCGTTCGGCTCGCGTCATTTGCACAATCCGCGCATCGCCTAGTCACGATCTTTTTAGAGCATGCCTCAGCTGAGGTATAGCCTTAAGTAGGATATCCGTTAATTATTATAAATGCACATTGGCTCGAATCCAGTGGTTACAGGTTGAAGTCCAGTCGTGTGTTGTATTTTTATTTCCAAAAAACATTTTTTCTAGTGGGTAAGTATATACATTAGATGTTTTTAAATTATGTATGTTTAATAGTGATTAAATTATATTCTATCACACTATGTAAGTAGGTGCTGACGGTATAATTTTCATATTATATTGTGATGATTTTGAATTTTTTTTAGGTCAGCCAAAATGATCAATCACAGAAGTATAAATGAAATATGAAACTTAAATAAAATAATTAATGATTATCCCTATAATAGGCGGATACAGAAAGCATAATTAAATCCAATTCAATTAAATAATACTAAATACAGTTATGAAAAATACATTGGAGAAGACTATTTAAAATTATTAATATAAAAAAACACTACTTATAATATAAGAATGAAAAATAAAATACCTATATTAAAAAAATATAAAAAATATATAAATATAACGAGAAGAAATGTTATATAAGAGAAAATACATTAAAACATAATAATTATCTAGTAATATTGAGTAGTATAGTATGCTTTATTTATAAAATAGAAACACTTCCGGTTTAGTATTTATGCAGAGTTCACAGAGATTTAATCAATATTAACAAAAAATACTTCAAACGATACACGAAATTAGATTAACAAGACAAGATGACTCGCTTGACCAAATAACCAGATGAATTTGCCAAAGGATTAGTTCAGTTCAGGTAGGTATCACATTTGACAACTAGAAACCACACTTATTACTAAAAACGAATCTTGATAATGTAAGGTATTTAGTTTCAAAATAGAGGACCTGCATGATCAAAAGGGTCAGAGCTAATCAGACTAAGCTGACTAGATGTAAGACTGTGAGAGATAAAAATTACAGAGTTAATAGAGAGTTAAGTCCTCATCCGTCTACACAGTGCTTGCGGCATCTAGTCAATGGGCAGTGCCATCTATGGGTCTCTTTTCAAAGTCACGCCGCTACAGTGGTAAATTTTATAGCAACCTAATTGTTTTTGTTAGTTCACTATGCTCCTTACTCCCATGGGTACTTTTACTATAAAGTATATGTAAACTCAGTCGATGTACACTAAAGTACGCAGCGACCGTAGTCTTGGATATATGCACATGAGACATTTTCAGGCATAAAAAAACTACTGATGCTTCCTTCATACCAAACGTGGGGCCTCGTGATACGGTCGATTAAGACCGAGTGTGGTGCGGAGTGGGTTCGTTTCGAGGAGTCCTACTGTCGTATGCATGAGATTCCCAAAAACCTTATAGGCTATATACTGCACGTTTGTATGCATGAGTAAACACGTAATTAGCTGTTAAGTGACGTCACGAATGTGACATATCATGTGTCATGGTGTTCGTATTATAAAATTTCATTCCCCGATAAATAATTCAAAATTTTGAAATTGTAAATGTGTCTGAAAGTGTGCGAACGGTGCCATATAAATTTAATAATTATACATGAATAATTATTATGAACTTTAAATAATTTATCAGCTATTTTATCACATGTATTTTATAATTATTCTACTGTACGAAAGGTTGTATTGCCAGTAAACTTTTCCATTTGGTGGCAACACTGAATACATTTGGTGGCAATACTGAATATTATTATGACTAACTTCACTTCAATTATTGAGATGTCAAAAGAGAATAAGAATAAATGACAGAAAATGAGAGAATTAAGACAATATTATGTAATGATCTCTGTATAATATTATCATTTATACCAATCACCGTATGATACTATTGATGTTTCCAGTGTATTTGAGAGTTGTGCCTTGTTTATTACAGTTATCTTACAATAATTAACTAGGTAGGTAGGTGGTACTGTAATATTTTGAAGAACGCAGAATGCTTACAATTGTATATTTTAATGCCAGATACAGCAGTAGATACATATTTTTGCGGTGGTTTAGCGGAGATATTTTATCGTAATCTTACGTAAGTCCATCTTATGTCTCCATGAGAAATATTGCAAGCGAAATAGGCGAAATAAGCGAGGCATTTTATCAGTTACCTACTATCTAGATTATAAGACTAGGGATCAAAATTATACGTATTTTGTAAACAGCACGACTAGGAACTGTTTTTAAAGTTCGCAAATGTTTTACAGAATCTACAAAACGAATAAGGGCCTAAACCAAAAAATGGTTGTTGCAATGAATGCAAAATTAAAATGACATTTGAAAGTGACAGCTGAGGCAGCCATTTTTAATGGCGCGTGACGTCAGATCGCTTACGTCACAAAGAGTGTTATTAGCTATTCGATGGAAAATCGGTTAAATAGCTTATAAAGAATTTGGGAATCTCATACATACGGCCCTTTGTTTGTATTCTGTAACTACATTCTTGATCATGTTTTCGATAGGTCCTAACATGAGCGATTGTATATTTACAGTTTATAGTATAGTTCTCATCGATTCTTTCTTCATTGTTTTTACTGAGCATTCAGATAATCCATAATATTAAGTTAATCCATAAGAGTTTATAAATGAGACGTCTAATTACAAAAAGTGACAAGTCCACAATTCAATATTTTTGGGAAACAACGTTTTTATGTTTCAAGCTTCAATTATTTGTTTTAACGTGAGATTATTTTTTCCGTTGTATTCTATGTCAAAATAAGAACCAAATGGCAATTTGTTTCAGCCGATAAACTCTTAAACGTAATAAATATAGGCAAAATAATATTGGACGTAGCGCTATTTGTACTTCACTTTTTAATTTACTCCGCATAAGGCACATATTTCCGTGGCACTGTCATGAGTTTACCAGATGCTACAGCATGGGAGACGCTCTTTTCAATATTGAACGTTCCCTTATTGGTTGACTTAAAAACGCGTGAAATCAACCATGCTTTAAATAATATAAAACACGGACTTGGCACTTTTTGTAATAAATCGAGTTTTAAAATATTTTTTTTCGTAGGGTTATGTCGCGTTTTGAAATTTAAAGATCAATACATATTGTGTAAAATTATACAAAGAATACGTGCGTATTTTTTTCTCGATTTTGACCAAATGTGAACTTATCGCTTTTTGGAATTAGACGCCTCAAATATAGTATTTCATTTTAGAATAACACTTCTTGGCGAATTTGATTCAACAATATATTTCAACGTTTGTGTTACTATAATAGTAAATGAATTTTAATAATAACATTCATTAATATATCATTGAATGGTTAGCGATAATATTTAGATTAACTCGATAAAAATTGCGAAGCGGTATAAAATGTTTCCTACGTGCGTTTAATTTATTTTAAGATCAAAATGAAGCTTCGGAAGTAAATAATGAACATTCAATTTTCATTGAATACTTTTCTTAATATTTATATTAACTACTTTATAAGAAAACCACATATTATCATTCATTAATTGCAATTAAATACTTCGAGATTGCCAAGTCAAAAGTGCCATATGGAAAACTAAATTAATTGTTTTACCATATAATTATGTTAGGTACTTATTTCATCATTATCATCAGCCGGGGTCAATCCACTGCTGGATGAAGACCTCTCCTAGTTTCCGTCACTCTTTTCTGTCCCAAATTCGTAGTTGCCACGTACATTCACGAACGTTATGAGTTCGTTTATCCAACCGGTTTTAGAGCTTCCCTGTTTGACGGCATTTGTCCAAGGGTTATCCTCTCACCAAGCGACATGTCCAATCCATTGGTTACATGTACATTGTACGTATTACATTTCACCGTAGCACAGTTTGCCGTGAGTATTCTTATCGGAAAGAGATGAAAACATTACGCGTTGTTCGTGGAACATTGTAGACAATAATGTACCTAACCAAACCTATCAAATAAGCCAGTATATCAGCTATTTTCAAAATTTGTTGGCTTCCTGTAAAGTGTAAACAGACAAGAACCGTGTTTTATTTAGACATGAATTTAAGAGGTTGGACGGTCTTTAATATACGGCCATATATTCCCGATACAGCTTTTCACGGTGAAGTGTGATACGGCAAACTGCATACGTACAAGTTTCCGAATACGAATTATTTTATCATTGTCATCAGCCGAGGTTGATTCACTGTTGGGCGAAGGCCTATCGCAGCTTCTTCCACTTTTATGGGTTCCTAATTATTCGTCGTTGCCACGTAGGCACACCCACAAAACGTTATGAGTTCATTTATTCAGCAGGTTTTAGTATTTCCCTGTATGACGGCATTTGTTCAGCGGTTGTCCACTCACCGCGAGAATTTCATCTGCTTAGCGACCTCTATCCCATCGCGTACTCTTGTCTGCTTCCTTATCTATTGTTTTATTTTGTGATCTTTCCGTGTTATGTCAAACATGCACCTTTTCATGACAAGCTGTGCTTCATGCAATTTTTGGATTTCTCTTTGATTAACAGGTCATGTTTCACATATTGTATACGTGAGCGTTGGTAGCATATTATATTGGTTACACTTTATCAATAAAACACAATGGGAAGTCACCCTTTAAAGATACTATTCAGGCGTCCAAATGCACTGCATTTTCTGCAATCAATCTCGTCATAAATACTACCGTAACTGGGCATTATTTCTTTGTCAAAGATAGACGTAGTTGTTGACCCGTATGATTTAAGTGCCGTTAGTGAGAATTGGTTTTGGTTCACCAAAACAGTCCATTATTATTTTTGTATATCTTTGTAATTAAACACAACGCAATTTGACAAGCATTTCATGTAAAAATTACTAGTGAATTCCAACGTAATTGGATAGGATGATCGTAGCTTAATTGGTAAAGCATATTGGCGGAGCGCGAATAATTTTGTTGTAAAATGGATGACTTAGCTCAAGTCTGATATAAAGATTATGTGAAACTATTTAATGTTATTTAGAGGTATAATTAAAACAGCTATCACAAGATAAACTAACCATAATATATTATTTTCATTGACGGATTTAATGCTGTTTATAATAGAGATTAACAAGATTTAAAAAAATATATATCATTCAATACGAACAGGTATGTTCCTTTTGTAATTTATGGCTCGATGATTTTTTTCATTACTTAGTCCAGTGGTCGCAAACCACGGCTCTTTGGCCCCTTGAGTGCGGCTCTGCCACGAATACCCACTGCCCTATTTAACATGGCTACAAAGAAGAAGCAAAGAAAAACGAAAGACGAAAACAGTGAATTTATAGTTGAATGGACCGAGACTTTCGCGTTTATTCAAAATTGAAAGGAGAGATTCTATCTGGAGAGACACTTTACAACTAAATACGCTCTCTCACGTCATTAAGCACTAAATATCCTGTCGGTGATGCAAGAAGAAAGCAGTTTAGGAACTTTAGAAGAGTTAAGAAAAATCAAGTTCTGTATTTAATTACTGAATACAATCTTCCAACAATGTTAATATTGCAAGTTTTGTGGTTAGTAAAAAGATTTATAAGGGAGGATATCAAGAGTAAATTGAGAAGTCGTCTTATTGATGAGAACCTGGAATCGTGTTTAAAATTAAAAACAACAACATACAAACCTGACTTACCGAAAATTTCCAAGGAGAGACAAGGCCATTATTCACATTAAGCGTTTGTCAGTCATTGTCATGATGATTTAATTTTATAGATACCATGCTTACAATTTAATTTTTATCAATAAATAAGATCATTATTACGTATGATATCAAGTTTTATTCAGTGTACCTAAAGTTTATTAAGTTAATAAGCTGTGTACCTATATAATATAATTAAGGTTTAAGAAATTTGGCTCTCAAAAGAAATCTCAATCGTTGTACTGTTGATATTAAATTTGGCTCTGTTGACTAACTTTGCCGACCACTGACTTTGTCTATCAGTGATTCCCAACCGGGTTACAGGTAGAAAATTCATATCGAAAGAAAAAGTGTCGACACTAAAAATTTTATATTTTATTACTAGGCACCTGAAATTCAGTGAGTATTATAAATACTATTCACAATTTATATATGCCTTATTACTAGGGATTGCAATACCGGTATTCAATTATTTATCGATACTGAAATACCGGTTTAAAACATTCAAAATACCGGTATTTTCGGTATTAAGAGAGCATACACGCTTATGTTTTCCGAAAATGAATTTAATGATTTTCTTATTACTTTTTAGTATTAGTACTATATTGTTGATTAAATTTAATGTATTAAGTTTTATACGCAAATATATTGACTGAAACCAACAAAATTTAAATATTAATAAAACAAAATCCCTCAAATATACTTATAGAATTGTCGCGATAAATTAACATTTTTGAAAAAGAAATACTTCTATAACTATTGATCCAACGTTCATAGTACATCCAACAATACTGTTGAATTTGAGAGAGATTTTCCTGTATCTGTGGGTCTATTCTATACTTATCGATCGCTAAAGTGATAAAGTGATAAATATTATCAAACTTAGGGTATTGTTGTTTTTATTTAATAAAACGCAATTTTTTTTTTGTAGTACTTATTCCACTTTTAATCAATAGATTAGGACCGGTTTCGTCCGTCTCAGAGGGACATTTTCAACTGAATACATTTTTTTAAAACAATATTTATCAAACAAAATCCAAAGCGACAGAAATAATATAACAATAGGTACATAAATTATCCGTCCAATAATACCTTCCCAATAACGGATTAATTTAAAATTATTTAAAACAAATTATTTTAAATATTAACAAACCACAAAATATGAAACAGTCTACACTTACAATAACATTAATATCAACAAATATTTATGATTAGTCAAAATTTACAATAATTTTTCTATAAAAAATAATAAAATAAACAATATTATCAATTATTGAAGTAAGTACAATATGATGTTTGTAATTGTTGCAATAAGTGGTAAATTTTAATAGTAGCAAGAGAGGTGCTACTTTCCCGCACGGTTATGCAGGTCATGTAATGCTTAGAGGTGGCACATCTTAAGGGATGCTAAATTAAGGAAGGAATGCGAACAATAAAACTGTTTAGGGCAGATTAAGGTTGACATTTTTTTATATCGTGGGGCTAAGAGTCTCGAAGTCATGTTATGGAGTAATTGGCATGCAAAAACTTTGAAATGTTTTTGTCAAATAGTGTACTGAAGCAGCGATGTATCAGCTATGTAGAGGTTTCTCAAGATTGAAAAAAATAGTTACGCTAAATAAAAAAAGTTGGGAACCACTGGACTCTATATTATGCCGCGTATTTTGTAAATAGGTATGATGTAGGAATCCAATTTTATACCGAATTGTTTATTTTACTTTGAAATGCGGCATGTGGCTTGCCCACAAACATCGGTTGCCAAGTGTTTAAAGTTTCTGCGGATTTATTTAAGACCAATGTAAAAATCAATGATTTTTTTCTTATTTTCTATGACTGAGGAAAATATTTGTATCCGCTAAAATGTTTTGTGTTCATCGAAATGATTTTTAGGTAATTTGTAATTGTGAATCTCAGATCCAGTGTGTCTCAAGTTTGATTTTACCAAAAATTAGTTTCATACAAGTTTTATGTCAAATATTACCTAATTAGAGTGGCGTTTTTGAAGAATCACTCCATTTTATTGTTTTTAAAATCATAATTTTTGAGTAATTCTACGAGATTTGAGTAATGTATAAGTATGTAGTTTTTTTTTAAATTATTAATAACCATATCCTTGCTTTTTCGTACAATGTGGTTGTTAGTAATTTTGAACAATCACTAACACTCAGGCTTTGAGAAAAACACATAAATATTATCTGTCAGCTGAATGTAGCTGAACCGGGATCGAACCCAGAACTCTCTGGTGGAAGGTCAACGCCTTAACGCACTGCACGAGCCGCCTATATATGTGGTTGTTCGATATTCCAATTATGTTTTAATTTGGTATTATGTCTAAGTATAGTTTTTTTTATATGGATACATAGTTGATTAATAACCACAGAACTATTTTTTATGGCTGTTTATTTTTTTGTGTGTATTTTAATATTACAATATGATATTGATAGTATGGCTTTATGATCTTGATAGTTTTTTGTGTATTGCGGACAAAATGCAGTACCTATACGATTATTCAATTGAGAGATTATTTTTAAATTGCTTGACTGAAAGGTTTGATATCGACTACTTTTGATAGAGGCACCTAGCGGAACAATACGAAGCTTGCAATTTGAGGCATTTTTTTGATAATTTACAAATTAAACTAAGTATATTAAATTATAAATATGTAGCTAGCCATTCAGGGGTACCATATCAGTGGATACCAGAAAACCTGAACTGAAATGAGGCTAATAAAATAAAAAATGGGCCAAAGTATGTGGATAGATTTCCACCATAGGGCATCATTAGAAAAGTGGAAATGCAGTAAGTCTATTCTACCATCACCACGGGAGGTGCCCTGGTTTGTAGAGTCTCCTTTGACGAGGAATGAGCTTAAGTTAATACTGAGGCTAAGAACAGGGCACACAATGGGCAAAAGATTTGATGTTCTCATAGGAAGAAGCGAATCGCAACTCTGTGATGAATGTCATGTTTTAGAGGACATTGTACATATAGCACTACAATGCCCTAAATATGAACTTCACAGAGTACAGCTGCGAATTGCGGATATCTATGAGAATGTCGACGAATTGAAAGGTGTCCTGGCGGTGAGTAAGACGGAAGAGCTAGGCAAAATTGTAAAGTTATTTAACAGAATAGGAGTGAGGACCTGATCGATGGATCTCTTTCTAGAAGAGAAGAGGTGATATTACAGCGAATCACAGTCAAAGCCTCGGTAAAATAAAAAAAAAATATGTTTCTGAAAACATTAAAAATAAAAATATTTTTTATTTTAAGTCAAAGATAAACCTACAATTTTAAAGAATATGTTATAAAATATGATTTTGTTAAAGGTATTAAACATATTATTATTTTAGGATCATAATTATTATTAAAATGTAGTTTATTAGGTTTTCTATTGTTTAATAAAGAAATTTTTGACTGATTCATAGTTTTAATATTTTTTATATTTATTTTTAAAAACCTTGATTTTCATAAAAAAATATAAATGTGTATATCTTGAAATTAAGTAACAGATCATTAATCACATCTAATTTTTTTAAATGAAAGACTCTGAATCAATACTGAGTGGCTCTATTCCCATGGTTAATTCAAAGCCACGAGTTTCGGCGGACGCTTTGGTGTCTCTCTTATCTCAAACTTTCTTTGACATCTTATATATGTGTTACTAGATTTCAAAATCAGCCAAGTCCATAATAGATGAATAGGAGAAAAACAGCTTTTTGTTTTCTCAAAAACACGGTCACAAGGGTGAAAATTTATATTATTTCGAGTATAGAATATTTAGAATGAATAAAATCCACATTTTGATAATGCAGAAATGTTAGAAAGCAGTAGTTCTTCAGCAATTCACAAAAAGGTAAAAAATACCTTAAGGCGGACTTGGCTGACTTTAAAATGTAGCGACACATCTAACTACTTCATTTACTTTATTATTTTTCTTCATGTATACGTGATTAAATAAACGTCTCTTTTCAGATCACTGAGATGTGCCCGGATAACTCTACATATGAATTTGTTTGCATCGTTCGCCGTGAACAACGCCCTTTGGCTGGTGTGGTACGGCGTCGTTATGCGTCGACCGGAAGTCACAGCGGAAAATCCGGTAAGTTTTTACTTCCGGTGTGGGAATTTACAAACTGTTGCTGACCACATCAAAACTCTTCTTATAAATAATTAATAAAGGAAAGGTGTAAAAGAACCGTACTGTATATTTTTTTCAATCGGAATATTAAAAAAATGCCTTCAAATATAAAATAAATTACGTTTTATCAGTATTACTTGTTATAGCTAAACAACTTAAGCACAGATTTTTTCGTTCTGTGTATAGCCTTATACATATATTTGGAGCTCCGGGGCTGGGCCCCCTATCTCCTTAGTCTCAGTTGTAAGTTTTGACTTTTTTAGGCTTTGGTTTGGTACGAGTTTATAATATAATTACATACATAACAGGTACAAGTTTATATAATTACATATACAAACAATACAGTTTTTTTCATCCTGGCCGTGATGTAACCCAGATTCAGGTCACATCACTGCTCAGGTGGTTTCCAGTGAGATCGCTGCTGTGACATTGATAACCTGATTGTCTCCCACGAGCAGTATTTTATCTTTTATACTTATGTCCCTGAGATGAAATGAAATATGTGTATTTATATTTTTTTAATACTAGGGACCTGAGTAAAACACAATTAAATACTTTCATGCGCATATAGTAAGTGTGTAAATGCTGCGTATGTGTGTGAAAAGTCTGTTTTACACGATACAATAATATATTTACAGTTTTAAAATGAATACTCCATCTCGATCGGTGTATTACAAAAAATCTTTACAAAAACAAGCACGAGAAATCATGGTTTTTAATGGGACAGAATATTTAAAAGTGATGAACAAAACAGTACAATTATTATAATGATATGTAGATAATGTATATTTTTATAGAAAATGATTAACACAGTATGTTTTTTTTATAACAATTAAATAAAAATATAAATACCAATTAAAAGCCAATATTATTTGTACATTTTAAAAAATGTGATTGGGCAATGCTGACTCAAGTAGAAAGCCGTTACATACACAACGACTGGTCTTACTTTTTCCGCCCGTCCCGTTGTTGTCTATGGATGACCTGTCATTGCCTGTCATTATTCTATAGAGTGCTCATACTGACGCGTCTGTCGTGTTCACACATGGAATGGTTTGATTTGGATAGATGAGTCAAATGATAAATAATACACTAACATTAATACACTAACATTAATACACCTTTTACAAATGTAATGCATAGATAAATGCTACATATTTTTTTGGAAATCAATATTAGCACCGGTTTTTGTGTGAAGGACTAGTCTGACTTTGACAGCTGACGAATAACAGGAATGTATATTATTTATAAATAACACTGATAGTTAATAATATATTTGATTTGAGATTTTTTTATAATTCAATTTGAATCGAGAAAGGGCGAATCAATATGTCAAGCAATCAGGGATCTGATTTTGACAGCTGAAAAGTCGACCACTCGTTGCTTGTGCAAAAAGTTATGCTCAGGCTTTATTAATCTAAAGATGGCGGTGGATTGGGCCATCGAAATATTAATAATTTATTTAATGTAATATACTGTTCACTTCTACTAAGTCATAAGTTTTGTGTTCTCCTAATTATTTAATTAATAAATACCTCCAGCAATTTATAAGTAGGACTTATTGTGGATTTAAAAATTTATTTCCTTGCACACTCAATAATTCACCAGTATTAATTAACCTAACTATCATAATAATAATTAATAGGTAAAATTATTTTAATTTATGTTTCTATCGTTAATTATCGAATAATAATTGGGCATCTAAGTGAATTACTGAGAAAAGAATTATTATAAATTAAAAATATAATTTTACCGAATTTATTTTCTCAAAAAAAAGCAGCACATGAATCGTCTATACGTGAGTACGGCGACTTCCTGTTATCGCCGAGATCGTGTTGTGGACAGTAGTTTAATAATTATTCATATTGAAAGTAACGTGTACGATTTGCTACGTGTAATACGGGGCGTTACCTTCTTAGTCGCTGCCATACCATCGGAAACAGCTGAATTTAACCGAATATCAAACAGTTAACGTTTATGTTGTCGGACTATAGCAAACAGTTAAGACTGCAGTTATATAAATAAGAAACAGCGGATAGACTTATCTCTTACACACAAGGTTAATTTTATTTTCAGTCAAAAGCCTATCAAACTATTATAACACGTACGTAGATTATATGTAAAATTATTTATCTTACTTGATAATTAATAACTATATATTGTGTCGTACCTATCGATTTTCAATTTCAATGCCATTTCAATTTATTTATTTTTTAACATATTGTGGATTACATATTATAAGTTGAAGACGTTCACAACATGACATGGAACATTATTATAAGGAAAAAAGAAAAAAAGTAATAAAAGGGATAAAGATGAAAATATAAAAAGAGAACATAATATAAACATACAAAATCAGTGAAAATACAATTACACATCTATAGAAGTTCAAAGAAGTACACCGAATTTGCTAAGGAGACCCTATTTTAGGAATTTATAAAATAGCGTCCACCTAAACTCAACTCAAGCAAGTGGAATATATAGCATATTATAACATAGTTATTGGCCTCCCAATTGGCATTAATTAGCAGTGGGATGGTATTTTTTAACAACGTTTTTATTAGCTCGTATTCTTGTTTGTCCGGTAGTTGTTTGTCCAGTACAAATTAAATCTTGCAATCGATTTTTAACTAACTTCCCGACTAGCTAGACTTTTGAAACTTTTAGAATATATCAGAACACGACGACAATGCATTCTTTTAATACATTTAGCCATCTTTAAGCAGAATTGAATTCATTTTTAGTTAATTCTGTTTTATATGGAAAGTTATTTCTGAAAAAAATCGTATAAAGTAAAACACTATTATTGGTTGCTAAGGGGGTCCTAGCAACTAAATTATTAATATATAGGTACATACGTTACTATGGAAATCAATATGAAATGTCAAAATGACATTTCAGTATTCTATATGTATTCAGTATTTCTATCAAGTACAAAAAAAGTATTTATTTATACGTAGAATTGTCAAGTTTATATGATTCAATAGAAAATTTAAAAAAAACGTGGTATATATTTGTCTTGTAATTATTATATGATTTTATTTTACTGAATTAACAAATAAATATTTTTACGACATATTTCTTATAAAAAAACATAAATATGAAGGTGATTTCAAAACATCTCTTATTAATCATGAAATTCCACCAAATAAACGCCGAGTCTACTAAAAAATGAAAACCATTATTGTTATTAATATCAAACATTACTCGACATTTTTTTTCAAAGAAATATGTCCCCTTAGATCTCATAGAAAATAACGGACCTACTTGAATAATAGTAGGCAGACCAGAATAAAAGTTCTATCTTGAATGACCCAAAAAAGCTTAGAGAAAAATTTCCATTCAATATTTTTATTTACAATGATTTTCAAACATGAAAGAAAAATACTGTTGTTATATTATGAAAATGAAAGAAATTGAAAGTCAATGCCATAGAGAACCTAATTATTAAAAAGGCAATTTTGTATGTACGTATGCTAATAACGTTAATTACACTTTTACATCAGCTTAGAATTATTTGTTTGTTTGTATATAAACTATGTGTGCATATTAGATTAAATAATTACAAGATAAAAAGAACTTTTTATATACTTACCATGTTTTTAAATTTTTTGTTGAATCATATAAACCTGACAATTCTATTTATTAATAAAAACTTTTTATTGTACTTGATAGAAATACTGAATAAATATTATAGAATACAGAAATGTCATTTTGACATTTCATATTGATTTCCATGGTAACGCACGTATATAATTAATAATTTAGTTGCTAGAACCCACTTAGAAACCAATAATAGTGAGTAGTAAATATTACTTTTAACGAATCTTTTCGAAACATAAAAAACAGAATTAACTGAAAATGAATTCAATTCTGCTTAAAGATGGCCAAAAGTATTAAAAGAATGCATTGTCGTGTTCTGATATATTCTAAAAGTTTCAAATGTCTAGCTAGTCGGAAAATTAGTTAAAAATCTGTGATGTGAAAAAGATTTTTACTGGACAAACAACCACCGGACAAATAAGAATACGAGCTAATAAAAACGTTGTAAAATTCTATTAAGAAAAGATGATGTTCTAGAAAGGTACTACTTACAGAATATATCGTTAGTTATATTCTGTAAGTTATAATAGTTAGTTAAAAATCTTGAACAAACAAGAAAAAAATTGTACTGCACAAGAAAAAATCTGTACCGGACAAACAAGAATATGAGCTAATAAAAACGTGTTAATAAAATTTGTATAGTTTCAGAAAAAAATGAGAATGGCATTCATACACATAATAATAATGATAAAAGCAATACAACGTAAATGAAACATTACAATTTAGAAACGAAGACAGTGCCCTCGCATGAGAAGAAAGTACCTTATGCATTGGAACATCAGGACCGTGGAGTAAGGGTTACATGTAAATTGTACATAAAACATTTCACCGTGGCACAGTTCACCGTGAGCTTTCTTATCGGATAGAAATGACCGTATAATAATACGGTCTACAATTTTATTAGATTCAATATAAACATTAATTCAATTTTTATAGCTGATTTTGGCAAAATTCATGAATTTAAGAATGAAAACCTAACCTAACCTAACAAATAATCCAGTATATCGGGTATTTTCAAAATTTGTTTGATGCTGGCTTCCTGTAAAGTGAAAGCCGACAAGAACGGTGTTTTATTTAGACATGGATTTTATGTCAGTATTATATGACCCAAGAAAGTTGGACGGATTTTAATATACGGCCATATATTTCCGAAACAACATTTCACGGTGAAGTGTAATACGGCGAACTGCATACGTACAAGTTTCCGGACACGCGAGTTAGCTGCGACAAATCGTCGCCCCTGCTATAAAACAAAAAATCGGTGTGTGTACTTCTATACGCGCGTTAGAAGTTCTACTTCTTTGGCGTAACAAAACAAAAATAAAACTTGTGATAACCTAGATTCTTCGACTAGCTCTTAATTACCTCGTTAAAGTACACACGTAAGAAAACGGGCCGCTTATTGAAGCGCCGTTGGTTTATTTCTATACACTTTAACTTATATAATGGTTTCTCATTGTTTTCATTTTTAAAGTACCAAATGTCACTCTGACGTTTAATAGTTTGTTTACGTAAAGAATTGCAGATGGCCGACAATAATAAATTCGCTGCCTAGGCAACGGAACAATTCTAAACTATAATATTATACTGTATAATCGTCACGATTGCAGTATCATACTGTGGCGTAAAGGTAGTGCGTTCGGCTGATAACAGAACAATCGGTGGTTCGAATCCAATCGAGTGCGTTTTTTTCTTTGAAAAAATAAATTATGTGTTACATATCACACGCCAAAAATACACTTGGATCTGATTTTTCAAACGCGCCTAAAGAAGTATAACTTCAAAAATCATTTTGTGGACTTTTTCTGTCCGACTAACCGACATATTATATTCTCAATGTTATTTTTATTATTCTTTTCAAACATTAATTCCAGTAAGTAAGTGGTCCAATTCCAAAAATAAAAAAGCAGTACCCATTTCGATCACTATAAATCCTTTACTAAATCATTTAAATAGCCAGAAAACGGGTAATTGCTTGTTTATTTTGTCGAGCTTTTTATAAAAATACGGATTTTCTTTAGTTTTATTTATAAAACAAAATGCTGTTAATGGTATAGTGAAGCATGTGTTTGAATTTGCGGCTTTAATAATATTATTTTAACCACATTATTACTGTATTCCTAGAAATATATAGCGAATAAATAACAACACGTACTTTTTAAAAACAGTTTTTAACAGCTTTAAATTTAAGTTAGACTTCGGTCACATAGGTAGGTACTTCGCTAGTCGAGCTAGATGCTATGCTTGTCTACTAAATACAATACTGCCACATTACACAATACATGCTTAAGTATAAATTTGGGAGCGCTTAAGTCAACAACGATATGTCACTCTCAAAACTAACCAGAAAGCTACTTCTCACAGAGAATTTAAATTTAAAATTTCGAATGTCGCAAATTTGAGCTTGATGGGTGCATAATGTCAATTCATCCCATGCGTCATTATTCATAACCTTAGAATATACGGTGTGTGACGTTTGTCATACTGAATAAATATCCGCCATCTTAAAAAATCCATAAACAATGGCAAAATCCCTAGGTGACACAATAAAAATAACCAAGACGTTCGTTCGCTGGGAGACTCACGAGGTGACTACTCATAATCACGTGGTGGCGAGGCGTGAAGCGTGCAATATGGCCATTGCGATAAAATAGTGTGCGTGTTCGCTAGGATATGTCACCTAGCACGTAGCCACCAAGCAAGGTACCTGCCTATGTGGCCGTAGCCTTATAGAAAATTCAGTAGAAACTAAGTTTTAAAAAATTTAAAACTTCTTCCCTTATTATTAAAATATTGTGTAGGCACTATGGGTAGTTATATGTATAAAAAATACGATGCCTGACGGGACTTGAACCTATAACTACCGGACTTGCGCCAATGTATGCTAAAAAAACATTGGTGCGAATCCAGTGGTTATAGGTTTAAGTAACGCCAGGCGTCGTATTATTTAAAAAATATATTTTTTCTAATATATAAAATATATCTGAGGTGCTTTCAAATCGTTAATTTTTAGTTAAAAAATCCTGAGAAATTTGTGTAAAATCATTTAATAAATTGTCTCATTTCTAAATTGTTTTGGCGGCAATGTCTGGGTGGTAATGGTCAAGCTGTTTTGGTTCGGGCTGTTTTTTTGGGACCCCCTGTAGGTACTATATTATAAAATAAAAAAAAACTATTTTGATTTTTTATGATTAGGCTTAGGATTCTTAGGTATTTAAATATTTTGTTTGAGCGGCCCCACAACAAAATATTAAAAATATCTAAGTATCTGTTTCAGACAATTTTGAAACATTTAAGCCGTATTTGTTAGCACCTATTTTTAAATATTTTTGGATAATTATATATTTTTACATATTCTGGGTTTAAGCACCCATTTTCACATAAACACAAAATTTCAATTGCAAAACCCAAAAATTCCAACTCTATTTCAATAGCAAAAGAAATAATGGGATACCGTTCCATAAAAAATGAATAATTGGCATTCATCACTTCTAATTATGGTCATGTGGTAAACACAATTTATTAAAATGTTAGAATCATGAATCGTCTACAAATTCACTAGTGGAACTAATTAATATTTTAAACAATACTACTGCTACAATAAGAAATGTTCCTTGTCCAATAATTGGAATAAAAATAAGTACAAAATTAAATAGTGTTTTAAATAAAAATACTGGACTTCAAACGCTGCAGAATATTAAAGCTGTTTTGGAAAATCCATCAGATGCCTCAGATGTTTCAATGTTTTCTACTTCAAAAATAGTTTCATTTACGAAATCAATAATAACATTTGTAGAAATGGAAAGAAGTTTTTCCATATACCTACTTACAAAAAATTTCTAAGATCAAAATATCGTCAAAGAATCACTTTCTAAAATTTGAAGCATTATTTTATTATTTATTGTAATAAAGCGTTTTCTGTTTGTGAATAAATAATAAATTAAACTTTTCAAATATATATTATTTATTGTATTGTACATACTTATTTAAATTTTTAGCACCTATTTTTGTTTTTAGCACATTATTATGAAATTTTAATAACATATTTTCCAATTATATTATCTACATGTGTTGGGTCACTACTATGGTGTTTGATGTGTGGGTTGAGGATGATGATAATGAAGTCTACAATGTAGCAGGGTGCGATTTAATAGCAGCGTATCGGTACAATAGTATATTATACAATGATAGTACATATAATCTACTGAGATAGTTACGAGCTAGGTACTTGGATTCGAGTGACATTTAGATAAATTATTCTTCGTTATTTATACAATAAAAGTAATACATTAACATTAAATTCTGGTACATAATCATATTGGACTAATTATAGAGTCAGCGTTTTAAATCGAGTAGTTTGTGAAATATGATTTATTATTACAGTCGTAAGAAAATATGATACCATGAAAAATGATTATTCGGCTAATACACCGTACTAATATAATGTGCTGTGATATGATGTAATAATATACCGTATCTAATATCGCCAATCAACTTGCTGATCTAGCTAAGATTTGTTTACTGGAAATTGATTTGCTGGGAATATATTATTGCAGAATAATTTGATACATTAAACAATAGATATTTGATCGCTACTATACTACAGCTACACATATTTTAGATACCTATTATTCATTTTTAGCTCCTAAAAATCCTAAGCCTAGTTATGATCTTCATGACGTGACTGCATTAATACTATTTTGTAAAATTTAATATACAATATGATGGCAAAAATACTCTATTATAACCCAACTCTATTTGATTGAATGTAAGTGACATTAGTCTAAGCCATGTTCTTTTTTGTTAATAATAAATCGAGGGAAATTTTCTTTTATCCCTTAGTTTGCTCTTAGTAGTGAAGAGTTTTTTTTTATTCTTATACACAACGTAATTTCCATAACATGGAAACGTCATTTGGCGTTTGGAAAGTTTTTTTTTCTCTCCGTATTACTTCTTCTCCCATAGGGAATTTCGCACTCGACTTGCAAATACTGGCAACATATGTACGAATTTTGATAAGCGCATATGGAGCGCTCTTCTTAAAAACTGACTATTTCCAAAAACGAAAAACAATAAATGATTAAGTACATTAATTTTATCAATATTATGATATATTGTAACTCAATTAGTTAACCAGTATTTAGAAAAAAAACACTCTAATACCTAGTGTGTTATTTTGCCAATCAAAAAAGTATCTATTTTTTTGAAAATAATTAATAATTTTGAAAAACACTTTCTGAGGGAATATATTATTATAACCAATAGAAAAAATCTTTTTTTGAAAAAAGTAATAATTAGAATGATACATTCTTAAATCTTGTGAAATATTCGTTGAATAAAAGAAATAGTTGATCTATTTTTTTATAAATTATTAAACTATCTATAGGTACCAGTGGCGAGGTATGGGGTTAACAGTTGTCGGTCATAATTATTTGCTTTTTATTGAATTATGAATACATATTATTACAGATGGTGTTAATTAGTTTTTTTTTAATTCATTAAGCACTGCCTAAACCAAACTATAATCGATAAAATACTAATATAAAATATCAAAAATTATTTATTGGCATAATTTTAGATATTTTATTGATAGACGAATATTTTTTTACTATATTATTATGGCTAGGTTACGTAGGGTTTAATTGAATTTTAAAAACTAGTCTTATGTCAATGAAAAAAATACCCATGTCTGGCAAAGTTTGGTGTGCACTATTTATATCGGACCTTAACAGCCTACATCTACCCTTCACCACTGATAGGTTCTCATAATAAAATCAAAATGACTTATAAACTAAGTACGTTATTGCTACCATTGACCGTAATAGAGTTTCGTTTCGATATCTAAAAAGTTTCTGAAGTTATAAGATAAACCTTCCTAAAAATAGTGTGAGTAGGTAAGTTAGAATGGAAAGGTGAGATACCTACCTATATAGAGTGAGCATGCCCTTCGATCTAATGGTTGTATCTCATTGATTCAACCATACATTCAGTATATATTTTAGTCATGGGCTCTTTCCCATATAAAATACCATTGTTGATTGTTTCTAAAACTCACTATGTTTATATTAGTTACCAAAAAAACTGAATATTTTTTTTATACAACACAAAAAGCACGCATTTTATTCATTACTGCACTGACTCTACAAACGAATGATTATTTCTCAAACTTACTCTAACTATATTATAATGTTTGAGGCTTTCACGGTTGTTTTTTATCGTAGTAGATTTTTGGGTGTCCACCGTGTGTCCTTCTTCTTTCTTTACTCGACGTTTCAGGCTCGTTACAGAGGCCATTATCAAAAGATGATATGTTTTATGATGAAAATGTAGTGTAGGTATGTGAATGTAAACGTTGCTCTAAGAATGTCAAAAGGAATCTGATTACCTAAGAGCAAACGTTACTCAAAGTAATCTGTCAATCGTTACAACCAGGGATACCGGCTCGTATATTGGATTTTGCTGATAGTGCCCTATTAATATTTTCAGGGTTTCTATGGATTTTAATGGCTTCTAACTCACTCAATACTCTAACTAGGGCTCCCATAGATCTCCATAAATTATGTCACACTATTTTCGGTATTTTAAAACCCCCATCGCCACCTACCCTTTTTATAACTTCGTCACATTTTTAACCCTCCCCCTTCTCTAGTCGTTAAAAACAAACTTGTTAAAAGTGAACGATTTAAGCATAATTTTCCCGCATGATTTTATTCTCAGATAAAAATGAGGCTATAATTTGTTGGTATTGTTAGTTGTAATATCACATATTCTACAACCTAGACTATTCATAAATAATCACATTATAATAATATAAGAATCTATGATATGACGTCATAACAAATGGACGAACGCCACAATTTATTAATATTTTTTGTTATAATTTTTTTACTGCTATTAGTGTAATAGTTAGTTTTGAGAAATAACTCCATATAATGTAATATACTGACATATTTTATATATTATTATGAAATCGTTATATACGACGACAACACAGTTTTTTCCTATATTTTAGGTCTTGTATACATAATATTATGAAATATGTTTCGTTATATTGTTCTGATTTTTTCTACAGTAATTTACTTATTGAAGTTGTAATATCTAATTCCATAATAATATATTCAATATTGTCATAGCTACCAAGCTGACCAAACTATATATTTTAATCTTCTATATTTAAGTTTAAGGCGATGTCTTTGGCCTAAATAACACATATAATGTGACTTTTACGCCATCTATTTATATTTAAAGGCATCTACCATGAATTTCTAAAAATCTGTTACTAAAAACTTTGGTCAGTTTCAATCAGATGGCAGTGAGTTACCATAACTAATTTTAAAAGTAAATTAAAGTTGCCAATGGAATGGAATTCTAGATGAATAAAATTGCTAGACAAAAATTCATTTACATATTATTATTTAAGAATATAATAATATATTCTAATATAACCACTTGAGACCCGAGGGAGAACCAGCCATCAAAAAAAATATTTCTTTGATTTTATGGAAGAGAAGTATTAGTCTATTGACAAAAAATTTTTTTTTACGTTTTTTTTATTTTGTAAAGTAAAATATACTATATGCACATACCAGGTAACACTGCAGATGAATATTACCTACTCTATAAACTTAGGGAAGGTAAAGAAAACAACTTGTCATAGGAATGGTCAATTTTAATAGAACATTACACAATAAAAACAATACAAAAACATTATAAATAGGATAATTAAATATATTTACACTTAAAATTAGTTAAAATTATGAAATAAAACCCTAAATATCGTCGTTGAAACTAGAAAATTGTGTAACTCCGTTTTAATCGAAAATTGACTTTGAATGCCATCTAGTGGCCGTTGATAATATCTATCCGTCTTGCAAATTTTGTAATTCCAGAAAAATTGTATCATTGTTAAATCATGGATGATTTCACTCCAAAACCATACATTTGTATAGGAAACCATAATGTTTTTTGTCTCTCCTGTAAAGTAGTGTTTTTGGAGTTACACAATTTTCTAGTTTCAACGACGATATGTACTTTAAAATTGCTTTGAGCTGCATCCTATACTGTGTGATACAGCTCAAAGCAAAATTTTGTGCACACGTATATATTGCATTTTATGCAAATATACCTGGTGCGGGACTTGCATCCAGGGTATCTGCACACGGATGCTGAATGGTGGCCAACGCTGTCCAAACGTACCTCAGCGATCGGTTGGGGGACAACCGTTCTCCTGCGAGCTGGTGGCTCTGTGTCTACCTGCGATGTCGACATGTTTCTTGGCCGACCTCGTGCTGGCAGTGTTAAAATGTTGGCTACCCGATCTTCATACCGAATCATAGCTTTCGCTAATCTGATTCAGTACGACAACAGTCTCATAATATCCTTTCGGGGTACATTTTCTAGTTTACAATTCCGCATATACATTAGCCAACAGTTTACTACCGCCAAGTCCACAAAGTGGTTAAAAACCCTCACAGGCCATTTGCATGTCTTCATCGCAGTCCTGTAATAAGCAATTATCCGATCGCCGACATGCCCTCTCGCCAACAAATCTTCCTCCAATTCCGGACCAGCATTCGGCATACTGAAACAATAGGAAAAAAATATTATTACATAATCCATATTTCCTCATTAATTCAAGTATTTAGCAGTAAAAATACAAATAATGATGGGTAATAATATGTTTTGATTGAAGTTTACTATTCAAACCATCAACTCCTCATTCGAGACAATCGCTACATCATGTGTACAAGATGTAATGAATTCTTGTTTTTATGCCAAAGCATGTAATGAAAATGAATCTAGTGTTTGACCGGATGGTATATAAAACCAATAAATATATTATTAAGAAAATTGTAAACCTACCATTTTGTGAGCCAGGGAAGCACCCTGGATTGTGATGTCGAAGGTTGTAAATGTCGAATGTAAATGTCGTCGCTGTTGTCGGACTCGTAACCGTCGCCGACTTCGCAGTCTGTCGTCCAATATTTCGTCGAGTTCATCAGTATTAAAAGATTTATCTATATGTAAACAAAAAAACATAACCTAATTACATTCATATACTCGTGTCAAACTTATCACTGTAGCATTGTGAATAATTATAATGATGATTATGAGATACATTTTCAGTAATTTTGAATGAAATTAAAATTTTATTTTATTAAATTCGGTTCTACAATCATAATATGCGAATGAAAGAAGTTCACTATCTATTAGATAATTTACAAAACGTACAAGATGGGCTCGATGACATTTGTCATAAACATAACCTCAAACTAACGTAAAGTATTTATAATTTTACGAAAACGATGAGTCTACGCCTAAAATAATATATATTGATGATAAATGCATGATGGTGATTGAAAATACAGTATATGTAACTCTTTTCAATAATTTTTGAATGTTTGTTTGATAATCAAAACTGCGTGACATAGTTTGTCATTTTGATGTACGATAATAATATTATTTATTATACACTGAAAAGTTTACTTACTTGACAAAAATGTTACTGATGAGTCGATTCCTTCCTGTTTTCAAACAATATACCTAATAATGGCCAAATAAAAAAGAATTGTCATAAATCCGATATTAGATCGAGAGCACGAATGCTACCATAGACTAATGCTACCATATGTTAAAATGCGAGATTTGTTTATTTTGTTGATTATTTTTATCATAAATAATGATAAAAAAACAGTTGTAATTTAAGCAAATACTAATTGCAAATAATTCGCAGTTTCAAATTTTGAATATAGGCAGGTTTATACGTAAATTAAGTTAATATTGTAATTTCAATTATTAAGTTATTTTTATTCATATGGCAATTTCGCCTCAAACTGATAAACTGATTTTTGTCAAAATGCAGAGAAATGTTATTTTGTCTTGTCTATGTGTGAGTTTCATTTTCAACGTCATGTTATGGTATGTGTGTTTTGTATGGAGATATTTTGTTTCCAAATAATTCCACAACGGCAGCACCATACAGACAAACATGTTGCCAATTTGAGCAATTATTATGGTTTCGATTTCTATCGATTCGTTACTATACAAAAATACAAGATTAAATTTAAATAACTGCCGTAAAAATTAATAAATAATATTTTTAATAGAAACGCTAAGCGTTATTCGCGATAAATTGCGTGTAAGCCGAGATTTTTCGATTTTAATTGCGTGCTTTCTAACCTCTAAATCGATGTTTTTTAAATTTGAAAAAAGAGATATAAGGATATAATAAATTCCAATTTTCGCTTAGCGTTTCCCTGGGTAATAGATTTACGTACATTTTTATCGTAATTTTGATAATAAATCTTATGTCATTCATTCTTACCACCCGATAGAAATGTACCGAATTTGACACTTATTTTTGGTATATAGAACTCCATGATACTTCTTAATTTTTTATTTTATTTTTCTCATTACTTTTGAATATATATTTACCGATTAATAAACTTTTCTAGCTATTTTTCGATAACAACTTTACCTAGAGATATCACCTTAACCCTAGCAATACGACGTGGTGTTATAAACTACATGCGTCAAAACTTTCCAATAGCTACCTGATTCATTGCACATAATAATTCGTCTTTGTTCTGGGAGAACACACTAACTGGAGAATACTAGTTTTGAGTAATTTAACTTTGAAGTTGTTAAAATTTTTGAAATGGTCTATCATGTGAGTTTATTAAGTAATCTTAAAAAAGATGACTTTAAAAGAAAGACTGTTTATTTATTAAGGAGGTTTCCAGACGGTAAAGTTTGAAATAAGGAGCATTTTGGTATAACTAACTCAATATGTCTTTTTTTCGAATTAGTGTCTTCTGCCAGAACAGTGACCTTTTGAAGTTATACTCTTCTTTAGGCGCATTTGAGATTGGCGTGTGACGCGCGCAAACGTAACGCATTAATGTGGCGTGGGACGTGGGACGGAAGTTTTTCCCGGCGATGCAACATAATTTATTTTGCGCGGCAACGTTCGGGTGTTCTAAATAATGTTGCAACTTTTATTATGATTTTATTATAATTATTTATTAATATTTGAGGCTATATTTATGTAAGTATCATTTATGTGTAAAATTATATATCAATAAATAAATAAATTTTGTGAATGTTGAGTTGGTAAATAAGTTAAACAATGGTATGTTGTAAATTTACAATATTTAGACACTTCATACACAAAAATACATATTTTTACAGTTTAGGATAATATTTGTCGCATATCCCATGTCAATTTATTTATTAGCGGTTTATAATAATTGAAGACAATAATAATTATTATGTTTTATCACAATATAGCCAATATCACGTTTCAGTTAAAACATTAAATAAGCTATGTTTTACTTTTGATTTGTAATAAATTATTATTGTTAACGAAAATAGTTGTACAGTCATCTGTTTAAGCATAGATGGTCGAAATAGCGCTTTGCTAAATTTTTCAAACATAGGTTTTGAGATTTTTTTCTTCTAAAGTAGGTAAATTCTGCAATAATATTATTTATTCGCATACATAATATTATTGCTTACGGTACATAATATATGGATAAAATACCCTTGAGACCGAAATGAATATAATCATAATAACACGCCAATAAAATTTGATTCTTTATTAATTCATCATGGGCACTTCTGAATCGATTATGACCTCTGTATTATAAAGATGAGTTTTTTGTTTTGTTACGCCGAAGAAGTATAACTTCTAACACGCGTACATAAGTACACACACCGATTTTTTTTTATTACAGCAACAAGCCACGGGGCCCAATTTAACAGTCGACAGTCTAAAGTCGACCACAAAATTGAATACTTGAGCGGCATATTTGTGCATTTTTTTCACAAGCAATCATAATACATGATTGTGTATACGACAATATTACATTGACTGTACAAGCGAAATTTAAAGAGTTACCAACAAGAAATGAAGCGCCTAGTTTCAAAAGTCCCTAAAACGGTTTTTGAAAATTTTTGAGTTGGATATGGATTTAGATGGATATTTTTGTTACCTATATGATGGCCAAAGATTGAACTTTAAAAAACGCAAAAAAACTGTCAATACGTATGATCAAAAATTAAGGTGAAATTCAAATTCCGCTAAAATGGTTGTGTGTGCTTTTCAAATACTCCTAAAATTGAAAGCCAAAATACTCATACATTAATTTTGCAGATTTAATAGATATGATTTTTTCTCATTTTTCTCAGAACTACCTAAAATCGTTTAAGGGGCTTTTGAAACTAGGCGCTTCAAATGCTATGTCCGCATTCACTAGGGACAAGAAAAGACTGAGTGGAGATGGGAAAACTGGTCGATTTTGAAGACTAAGTATACTTACTACCAGTATAAAAAAATACTTAGTATATAAACTTGTTCCAAAATACTTACTAGTATTTGGAATACTATATAGATCGTTAACATTAACATTAACCATTAACAAAGGTGTCCGGCAAGGTGATACCATTTCACCTAAACTATTCACCGCTACGCTTGAGGACTTATTTAGGAGACTTGATTGGGAGGAAAAAGGTGTTCCAATTAATGGAGAGCACCTCAGTCACCTGCGATTTGCAGATGATATTGTTGTACTCTCACAGGACCCAAAAGACCTCCAAGGTAGAATGCAAGAACTCGCGGATGTCAGTCAAACGGTCGGTCTAAAGATAAATGTCTCAAAGACAAAAGTGATGAGTAACTGTTTTTCGGACCCTGCGACTATCTGTATTTCTGGCACCCAACTCGAGCAAGTCAGCAGCTACGTCTATTTCGGACAGCAGGTGTCCATAGACGGAAGCATGCACGATGAAATTGCTCGAAGAACAAAGCTGGGATGGAGTGCTTTCGGACGTCTGAATAGTGTCTTCAAGAGTGACCTACCATTATGTCTTAAGCGTAGGGTGTTCAACCAATGTGTGCTACCCGTGCTCACGTATGGCTGCGAGACGTGGACCCTCAACACGAGAGATGTCCAAAGGCTAAGAGTCACACAGCGAGGCATAGAGAGGTGCATGTTGGGCATCACGCGAAAGGACCGCAAGAGAAACGAATGGGTTAGGAAGCAGACAAGAGTACGCGATGTAATAGACGTTGCCAAACAGCTGAAATGGAGATGGGCGGGGCACATTGCTCGCCGAAAGGACGGCCGCTGGACAAATGCCGTCATCCAATGGTACCCAAGGGGTACGAAACGGCCACAGGGTCGCCCTAAAAGCCGCTGGGTTGATGAACTGGTAAAGTTCGGCGGAAATACGTGGCAGCAAACGACACAGGACCGAGAGAGTTGGAGAAAGCTTGGGGAGGCCTTCATCCAGCAGTGGATTGACCCCGGCTGATGATGATGATGATATAGATCGTTTGGCGTGCGTATGCGACAAAAGTTTCATACTCAACTGAAACTAAAACCAACTTCATATTATTAGTATTTTAAAATACGTACCGGCTCAGGGAACTGAGACTGTGTATCGGCTTCAATATAATCGCTAAAAATACGGTGAGCTCCGCTTGTCGAAAAGTCCCATTTATTATAAAATTTTAAATTCATGAGTTGTTTTTCTGTTAGGTTACAATATTATTGTTAACAAAAATGAATAAAAGTGATTTTTTTTAAATTTTAAACACATTTTGATTGGTACATAATATAACAAGCCTAAGCTTGTGCGTCTCACCACTTTGCTGCGACACAACATTTATGACCTACGCAATAGATTAATAAATTAAAATATAACAATATTCAAGTGCTATTTCGTTCGTGCGCATTTTAATGTCAATAGTGTTGAAAGTCTACCAACTGGCGAGTGCATAGAACAGCGACTCGCGATGATATCATCACAAGTTTTTTGGAATAAGTTTATTGGGCCACAAATACTAAGTATGGGTAGTTTCATCCGAAACTTGAGTACACAAACTGGTTACAGTATTTCCAACTTACGTCTAGTGGCCAACACTAATATTGCTGAATTTAACGGTGCTTGGACAATGCAACTGAAAAGCGTCGTCACTGGATCGTCCAGGATGGAAAAAAAAGAAGGAGATCAGATCCCGCTACGGATTGCAGTGTCAGAAGTGGTACAATTTAAATTTGATTACATTTAGATATCACTAATGGAGCTTACATATTTAGGTGATTGATTAAATAAACAAGTTGTATTTAGATAGTGTAAACGCTAATACGGAATAATTTTAGAATCATTTTAGCATAATTTCCGCACGTCCGAGCGGTATGCTTGTGTCTGGTGAAATAATTAATGCGTTAACAAACATCTGGCTACAATTATTTAACCCTATAACGCATTCGAAACAAGCGATGCGTTAATTATTGTATTATATAGTTAAAATACCTTGGGATTACATCCTAAATTAGTTATCTGATAACTGATGTAGCATTACATCATAGCAATTTTATAAAAATTACACAGTTTTAGAATGTTGAGGTTAGATATCTACGGTATACCAGTTGTAATTTATATACAACTTGATACAATGTTAGTAATTAATAATTACAAGATAAAAAGAACCTTTTATGTACCACGTTTTTAAATTTTCTGTTGAATCATATAAACTTGACAATTCTATGTCTTAATTTTTTGTACTTGATAGAAATACTGAATAAATATAGAATACTTAAATGTCATTTTGACATTTCATATTGGTTTCCATAGTAACGTACGTAGGTATATATTAATAAGTTAGTTGCTAGGAACCACTTAGCAACCAATAATAATGTTTTACTTTTTCCGAAATAATTTTCCATACAAAACAGAATTATCTGAAAATGAATTCAATGGCTAAAAGTATTAAAAGAATGCATTGTTATCGTGTTCTAATATATTCTAAAAGTTTTAAATGTCTAGTTAGTCGGGAAGTTAGTTAAAAATCTTCAATCTTCCAATACAAATCTTGGACAAACAAGAATACGAGCCAATAAAAAACGTGGTAAAATAGTAAGTAATTATTGAAATTCGTTTCTAGTGTTAAGTGTGGTTATCTAGTTGTCAAATGCAATACCTATCTGAACTGAACTAATTCTTTGACAAGTTCATCTGGTTATTCGGTCGAGCGAGTCAATTTATCTTTTTAATCTATTTTACTGTACATTTTGAAGTATTCTCTGTTATAATTGATTAATCTCTGTGAATTCTGAATAAATAAAAAAACCGGAAGTGTTTTTTTTTATAAATAAACCATCCTATACTCTTTATTACATTTAATGTATGTTAAAACTGAAGACGGATGTGTGAAATTGGCAGATAATTTGCCTAATTCATGAATAAGGCAACGGGCTTGCATGCTTCATGAAATAGGGAAATTTTTGCCGATTTCATGTAATACGCAATTTCATATATTTGGCGTAACAATTATATAAATGAGTTTAAGTGTTAACATCATGTAAAAAGAAGTTGTTTGTAATGACGATGGTAATGATAATAATAATTGAAGTAAAAAAAATATGTTAAAAAAAATGTTTTTGGAATACTAAACTAAGATGTAAAACATTCAATTTCAAAATGTTTATCCGTTAAAAGCAAGAAAATCACGGATGTTATTAGGCTGTTCCTTCTACCTTTTATGGTGAATAAACATCTGAAATTTATAGCAACAAGCCCTCCAAAATGGTTAAGAATGCTTCCCATACAATATTTAGCTCATAAAGACGCAGTAATGGGCTATAAGAGTGATGGTAAACCGTTAGATCTTCATTTTAAAGTTGCAAGGAAAAAATGTATTTTGTGAATATGAAACACGCCTTGAAAAAAATAGGTTCAACATCTCCAGTGTTTTGTTACCTCTAATAACCGAATTGCAAGCTAAACATCAGTATCACATACCAAGAAGTTTTACAAAAACTCTGCTATGCATCGAATATTGGAGAAACATGGATAAAAGAGTACAGTTAGTCATCAATATTGAAATTCAATCTAATATATATACATATTTATTATCTTTACAATGTTGGAGTTTACAATAATTTTTGTTCAAGGTTTTATATCTTTAACGAAGACCTTAAAGTCTTCAGTAAACATCGAAGCCATGTCATTTATAATTACGTTATTATGTTTATACAAACCGTGAACAATAATTGTGCGAAGTTTGAGCCTTGAGGTACACCAAAAAAAATGTTTGCAATTTTTGCTTGCTAGAGTTCGTAAATAATTAATTCCCGAAAAACTTTTTTAACATGATGTCATGTTCACCTCGGTCAAATGCCTTCGTGAAGTGATTGTAGAAACAGTCGACCTGATGGCCTTTATTATTTATTAAAAACTATCAGGATTATTATTTTTGACTAACCTGCTCTAAACCCATGTTGTTTGTTAAAAATACAATGGATTCAAGAACTTTTGCTGGTGTATTACTCTATAAGTCTATAACTATAAATCGCAGAATAGTTTTTTTCTGAGAATGCTCTCAAATGTGTAAATAAAAAATAACCCATAGCTTACGGGCCGCACAAAATTGTGTTTTTGCTAATTACTTTTCAAATGCAAATTAACACGTTAATTACAAAATTAATTAAAAGGGCCAAGTCAGTTTCATTCAATTCAAGTCAGTCCAAGCCAAATGTTTGATCTGGTTACCATAAAGGCATTTTTCTATTATCGTTTTTCTAATATTCTTTGTCTTTATGGTAAAAATTGTTAGAATTAAATTCAGTAAACAGTCAATGTATACTTGTTTGGCGATCTTAACTCTGCGTGGCTACTCCTGAAATATTCTGTCACCTCACGTCACCAATTTTCGTCTGGTGATATGCCCGTTTGAGAACTGGTATGGTAGGGGGTATGGGTTTGATTATGTATACACAAATCAGTTACTACAACTAGTTCTCCAC
Source organism: Rhyacophila brunnea (assembly GCA_022495005.1). Taxonomy (NCBI): domain Eukaryota; kingdom Metazoa; phylum Arthropoda; class Insecta; order Trichoptera; family Rhyacophilidae; genus Rhyacophila; species Rhyacophila brunnea. The sequence goes on from JAGYXB010001199.1 coordinate 154,078, forward strand.
TCATGAACCTGCACATTTGGCCATATATTTCCTAACAAGGACAGGTCAAACCAGTATCTGCCATTCTTGTGGAAAGACGTTATATTTCTGCCAGGCCATTGCTTAACACTCAACTTCCATTTGATGATTAGATACAGAAGTTCATATTTCTTGGGATACCGCATAATGTGACGAAAGTATAAAATACTTTTTCCCTTTAGTATTATTTATTTGCAGTTTTTCGTCTTCGTTATTCAACGAATAATTCACAAGATTTAAGAATGTATCATTCTAATTATTGAACATAATATAATTTGGAAAAACACTTTTGAGAAATATACCTATTACTTCCCAAAAAAATTTTTTTTTTAAAAAAGTAAGACACCCGGCAGGAATCGAACCTGCATCTCTTGGGTTATTATCCACTATGCTACGAGGTGACATACTAATGACGACAAATTTTAACTATTGGCATTTTAGTACCTGTTCATCAGCGTTCTTCCAAATCAAGCTACTATTGGCAATCGATTTTTGTTTATTAAATGAAGTGTTTTTCAAAATTTTGTATATTCAATAATTAGAACTGTACATTCTTAAATCTTGTGAATTGTTCCTTGAATAAAAGAAATATTAAATTAAAAATCATTAGCAAGTACGAGTAAGTTACATCATAAAATATTGGAGAAATCCATGACGTCGGTTAGTGATTGAAGTAGTAGGTACCTACTTTGATTTAATAAACAAAAACCGATTGCCAATAGTAGCTTGATATGGAAGAACGCTGATGAGCGGTATTAAAAGGCCAATAGTTAAAATTTGCCATCATTAGTGTGTCACCTCGTAGCATAGTGGATAATGCGCGGATGGGGCGTAAACTCAAGCGAAGCAGTTTCGATTCCTGCCGGGTGTCTTACCTTTTTCAAAAAGATTTTTTCTATTGGTTGTAATATATTTTCTCAGAAATGTTTTTCAAAATTATGTATGAAGTAATCTTGTAGGATATTTACATATGTTTTGTAGCATCGCTGAAGTTTAAGATAGATTGGTCATCACGATAGAAACAGTGTCTGTGCCACGAGAACACGTAGTGTGAAGTACCTACATATATCAACCACGTGAAGATTCTTAATTGCAATACTATAAAACAAAGGTTATCCACGACACCCCTTTTTGTCGACGGCGGCGAACACTATGCTGGAGACCGCACTAATGACTTTCGTGGTTTACGGTCGAGACTGTTGCGTCGCACTGTATCTACCATTCCGCTTGTAATTTCAGCGCACTGTTTATACTTTGAGACTTCACAAGACCGGCCAGATTAAATATAACGACAATGCGCGCGAAAATAATTATTACTTAGAACACAGGGTAAGATTAGAAGATTAGTCTGGAAGCCTTAATGTGCAAAAGATAACTCGAGTTGGTTATAAGTATTTCTGAGTTAAAAATCGAAAAAAAAAACATTTATTTTTATGGTTGTGAGCTCCATATTTTTTTTAAAGACAAAGACAATACTGATTATAATATTATTCTATGTGTGGTATTTTTCATAATATTATAGTAGATCCCTTTTCTATTAACGTTATAATATTGAAGCTACCATACTTTTCCTGCATAAAAACATTGATTCGATTTATTTTTTTTTGTTCCCAAATCATTTAGATAAATGTAGTCATCTCTATTTATAGCACCGAGATGAAAAAAATACGCTTTGTTCGCGGAGCATTGCAGACAATAATATTCCTTCAAGAATGAAAACCTAACCTAACCTAACTTAACTTAACCTAGCATAACAAATAATAATCCAGTATTTCAGCAATCTTCAAAATTTGTTTGCCACTGGCTTCCTGTAAATCGACAAGAACCGTGTTTTATTTAGATATGAATTTTATCTCAGTACTATACGACCCAAAGAGGTTGGGCGGTCTATAATTAATATACGGCAATATATTTCCGATACAACATTTCACGGTGAAGTGTGGATACGGCGAACTGCATACGTACCAATTTCCAGAACCGCCATTTCATACAGTCTACTAAATTCTTTCGTAATATTATAATTAAATGCATACCATGCAAATTTTACGTTATCTGGTGGAATTCAAGTCCAGATGCCTGTATCTGTGCGATACAATGAGTCGTTATTACGAGGGTGGGTCAATAATTCCTTAGAAAAAAGCATTAAAACAGTTTTTATTTTTGTATTTTTTTTTTATTTCTCAACATAATCTCCTTGGAGCTCAATACACTTGGTTAGACGTTTCTCAATTTTTTTTAAACCGTCAGAAAAATAAGTTTTCGGAAGGTCCTCAAAATAAGCATTTGTCCGATCGATGACTTCTTCATTTGAAAAAAAACGTTGTCCACTTAGCCATTTTTTTAAGTTTGGGAAAAGGAAAAAGTCACTGGGGGCTAAATCTGGCGAATACGGTGGGTGGTCGACCAATTCGAACTTCAATTCTTCAATTTTAGCCATTGATCGTAAACATGTGTGAACACGGGCATTGTCCTGATGAAAGAGGATTTTTTCCCTGTTTAAATGAGGCCATTTTTCTTCAATTTTGTTTTTTAGCTGGTCCAATAAAGATGCATAATAATCCCCTGTTATTGTTTTTCCTTTTTCCAAATAGTCAACGAAAATAATTTCACGTGCATCCCAAAATACAGTAGCCATAACCTTACCAGCTGATTTTACGGTTTTCGCCTTCTTTGGACATGGTTTGCCTTCGCAATCCACTGCTTTGACTGTTCTTTCGTCTCGGGAGTATAGTGGTGTATCCATGTTTCATCTACAGTCACAAAGCGACGAAAAAATTCATCCGGATTGCGTTGCATGAGCGACAACAGGGCTTTAGAGGCCACCACCCTATTGCGTTTATTGTCGACTGTGAGCAAACGCGGCACCCATCTTGCAGAAATTTTTTTCATGCCCAATTTGTCATGTAAAATAGAAATGACGCTACCTTTTGAGATCCCTGTAACCTCAATTATCTCACTCAACTTTAATTTTCGGTCACTTAACACCATATCGTGGATTTTATTGATCATTTCTGGTGTAGTCACCTCTACAGGACGTCCTGAGCGTGGTTCATCCTTTGTTGATGTACGACCACGTTTAAATTCATTTAACCAGTTATAAATAGTTGCAAGTGAAGGAGCAGATATGCCGTGAACTAAATCCAACTATTTTTTATTTCCTTTGCTGTTAACCCTTTTATATTAAAATGTTTAATAACAGCTCTAAACTCAATTTTCTCCATTTTCCATTTTTCCATTTTCCACAAGCAAATTTTTTTTTTAAATGTACGAGAAACACACAACAACCCGACCAATCTGATTGAAACTTCGCAGCATACTGAATCGGTAGTGCCGCTGCATGAAAACAAACCGCTTACAGTACTAGTCGCGCCACTTGTCGGCTTTTCTAAGGACTTATTGACCCACCCTCGTATAAAATTCATTATAAACCTTAATCAAAAACAGTATTTCCAAGAAGATAATTTTGTTTATCCAAAATCTAGATGGGTTGTGCTTGATTAGAAAAAAATGTACAGTACACCTATACGGAGTTGGTGACCTTAGAACGGTTGTAAAAGTATTAGGCCAAATACTGGATACGATCTGGCTTTATGCTTTTGTAGATTTAAATCACTAATCAGCTTTGCGTTAAGCCACATGAGATGGTAAGCCGTATTAACAGCGTCCCATAATTTTGCAGAATAAGGGTCGCGGGTAGGCTAGTTATAAATGCATTAATTCTACACAGACCTTACGTAACGTCTTTTATCTTTTAAGTCAGTTATAATAATTACAATAATGTTATATACACTGAGGATATTTCCTGTAATGTAGTTAAATGGGATCATAAAAATTAAAAGAGGGCCTCTAAACAGTTTAAATAAATTTATTGAATTGTACCTGAATTCATATATTTATTTTCAGATAACTGATTAAGATCCATCACATAATAGAAAAATTAGAGGCAATTTTGAATATGCGTACTTGCTGAAATTTACGTTAGAGTTAGTCGTATATTATAATTATTATGATCAACGTTGTTTAGTTGGAGGTAGACAAAGAAAAAAGTATATAGTACCTATGGGAAAGAGATATAAGGTAAAATTCCAAGTTGTTGTTGTGTGAAGAGGGTGGAATTTTCTAACTACTGTTGAAAAAAATAGTTTATTTTCAAAGTCATCTATTTTCATGTGTGGATATTACAAATTTGAAACAGTGACATTCTTACTTGAAATATAAATAAGAAATTGGTACAACAAAACAGTCATCATAATCAGCCTGAATCTATCCACTGCTGTATGAAGGCTTCTTTAAGCTGCTTCCACTTCTCTCGGTCCTGTGCATTGCACTGCCACGTACTTCCGCAGAACTTTATCATTTCATCGATCCAGCGGCCTCTAGGTCTACTTTGCCGACGTTTTGTACTTCTTGGATACCACTGGATGACTAGATTTGTACAACGATTGTCTCTTCTTCGAGCTATGTGTCTACTCCATCTCCATTTAAGGCTTTTAATAAACTCTATTACATCAAAAACCCTTGTCTGCTTCCCTATCCACTCATTCCTCTTTTTGTCCTTTCGCGTTATGCCCAGCATGCACCTCTCCATACCACGTTGTACTACTATAAGTTTATGGATGTCTCTTTTACTTAGGGTCCATGTTTCATACGCATATGTGATCACGGAAAGCACACACTGGTTGAACACTTTGCGCTTTAGGCACAGTGGAAGGTCACTTTTGAAGACATTATTCAGGCGGTCCAGCCTAGCTTTACTCTACGAACAATTTCATCAAATATACATCCATCTATAGACACTTGTTATCCCAGATAGATGTAGCTTTTCACCTGTTCGAGCTGAGTGCCATTAATAAGGATTTCTTTTTGGCCCGCAAAGCAGTTGAACATGACTTTCGTCTTTGTTACATTTAAACAAAATAGTAACGTCCTCGCAAATTCAACTGATGGAAGTGGAATATATCGATGTTTGAAAGAATTTGGTTGAACAGAGCTATTACTCTCATTCTTTACATTATTCAGTTCTGCACCCCAAGGACAAACTACTAATGCTCCCGATTTTTTTGATGTGCATAAGCAATACACAGATCAACACTGGCAAAGATGGCAGAGTTATCAATAATTGCAACATTTTTTCTGACGGTTTAAAAATTGAAATTAGTCATTCGCCCGATACAACTATACTATTATGGGTGGGAACAAATAATATATTAATGTGAATTTGATCGTGCTGCGGAATCATAATTAGTGACAGATGTATTGTCGAGCGTACCAACATTATTAAATTTACTCTACTATATAAACATGAATGGGGTAGCTAAATTTATCCACAGTAAAATAATACTGACCATGGCGGGTGTCATATAGTTAACAGTAATATATTAATATATGATTTTACCGAGGCTTTGACTGCGACTCGCCTCTTCTCTTCCAGAAGGGGATCTGCCGATCAGGACCTCACTCTAATTATGTTAAAGAACTTACGACTTTTACAATTTTGCCAAGCTCTTCCATCTTACCCTTCACCAGGGCACGTTTCAATTCGTCGACATTCTCAAAGATATCTGCAATTTGCTGATGTACTCTGTGTCGTTCATATTTAGGGCATTGTACAGCTATAATGTACAATGTCCTCCAAAACATCACATTCATCGCAGAACTGCGAATCCCTTCTTCCTATGAGGACATCAAATCTTTTACCGATTGTGTAATATGTTCTTAGCTTCAGTATCAGCGTAAGTTCATTTTTATTCAAATGAGACTACAAATCAGGGCGCAAACTGTGGGGATGGTAGAATAGACTTACTCCATTTCTCCTTTTCTAGGGATGACCTATGTTAAAAATCTATCCACATTCTTTGGCACATTTTTTTTATGGCCTAATTCTAGTTCAGGTTTTCTATTATCCACTGATTTGGCATCCCTGAATGGCCAGCTTCCTTTGCCAAATTATCCACCCTTTTATTGCCTTCAATATCCATGTGGGATTGGATCCATTGATTAATTATAATAACTGATACACTTTTTTGGTAAAAAATAGTGCTAAAATCTCATGACGATGCTGTTTTGTGAACTATTCATGTTACACGTTAAACTACTGGCAAAGAAAACCACGTGTTATCTACGTGGCCTTTTTATATTCATAATAAAAACTTAGCTGCATATTGCACATAAATCCTAACTCGATATAAATAGCGCTTGGATATTTTTATCGCATTATTTTATATCAAACAGCTTGGCATTTTCCCTGGAGCATCCGGTGTCTACTAAAACTTCCGGAAAAAGAGGAAAACCAGATACCTACTTACATAAGTATTGTTTGCTAACTTATTCCGATGGGAGCAGGGATGTCCAATTTCAAGTAGGCTGTGATTCCAGTATCAAAACTGGTTGAGATCTATTAATTATTATATTCCGCCACTGTTATACAATATGAGCATACTAATGTTGTAATTATAATGAGATGTATGTCACGTACTTTCAAGCTATCACGGCGACCAATTTTCGTCATTTTGTAGAATATTTTGAACGAACGCGATATCTGTCAATCCAATGGTGGAGTAACCTAATAATGAGTCTCTGTAAAATCAATAATATACTGAACCCAACTCGCAGATAATAGACTACATTCTTATATAAAATACATAGTGCCAACTGCTAAAAACAAAAAACATGCGATTTTGGCATGATTCAAAAATGTGTAGGCGTGTAGAAATTGATAAAATACGTTCATTGAGTCATGCAGGTGTCGATGCAGTCCAGTACAATGTGAGGTGACTTCATTGTTGTTATGGTGATTTCGGCAGATTTTGAATTCGGCAGAACTTTACTGACAATGTTTGTTTAAAGCTTTAAAGGGAAGCATCAGTCTGATAACATTTAAACAGCAAGAAAAACACATTACACACTCTTTTCCCGTAGCGGCAGTTTACTGTGACGTCACGTGATAGTACGCGACTTGCACCATAATATATTTCGCGCTTAAGCGTTAGAAATGTAACAATACTTTAATTTTTCAGCAACGGCCCACATGCTCAGCGTAGGTGAAAATGGAGATTTATGGTATTTTCAGAGCATAACCCTGGATATTCCTTAGGCGTTGTAGATAATCTATTTATATAATGTTGAAGCCTTATTATCCTTTATATTTATTTTAAACATTTGATGACTGCATAAAGTATTTTTATTACATAAAATAGTATTCTTTTAAACTTCTCGCTCTAATTTTTTAAAATATATCATATTTCAGTACGTCCATGTGAAGTAGTGTTAAGATTTTTTAGATTTATTAATTTTTAAACGCATTACGTAGTGACATATTTACGATAAAAATTATATTTAATAATCTTTGTGATCCCAAATTTGACAAGAATTAAGCATTTTATTATTCAAAAATGGCCACGATTAACACATCTAAAGATAATTTTAAAGATATTGTTTTATAAGCCATGTCTTTTACCATTCAAATGTGATAAACATTCTACGAATAATGTTTGCTTTATAATAATTAATTATTGACCTAAGAATAAGGTAGTATTTTTTGGAAATAGGCCATTTCTAGTGGCATTTTCCCGTAGCTAAGCTACAACATACGGCCGTAGCCATAAATTGACAAACGATAAATGAAGTAGGGAGCAAGATCATTAACGCGCGTGTTTGAACATGTAACTAACCGAAAAAAAATATTTTTTAAAAAACGGTAATTATCACATTTGAATGGTCAAAGACATAGCTTATAATCAGTATCTTTAGAATTAACTGCAAATGTGTTAATCGAGCCCATTTTTTGAATAATAAAATGCCTAATTTTTGTAAAATTTGGGATCACAAAGATTATAAAATATAATTTTTTATCGTAAATATGTCAGTATATAATGTTAACATTAATCTTACTAATGGTTTTGTAAATGCGTTTAAAAATTGATAAATCGAAAAAATCTTAACACCACTGCACATGGATGTACTGAAATATGACTATATTCTAAAACATTAGAGCGAGAGGTTTAAAAGAATTCTATTTTATGTAATAAAAATACATTATGCAGTCATCAAATGTTTAAAATAAATTTAAAGGATAATAAGGCTTAAAAATTATATACATAGATTATCTACAACGCTTAAGGAATGTCCAGGGTTTTGCTCTGAAAATATCATAAAAGCTCTATTTTGACCTACGCTGGGCATGTGGGCCCTTAAAGAAATGCTCTGTGGGGCCAATCCAAGCCTTGTCAGCAAACGCCTGTCGAACTGCATGCATTGCTATAGAGGAACTGACCCCGGATTGAATATTCATTAATTCATCTACAGTCAGTGCGTTATTCAATTATGCATATTATGTCAATAAATTGCTAAACGGAATTGATTCGATAGGCATTCTACTGCCGCGCATCGGACTACTAACATCTCTTTTGCGTTATTAATAATCTTATACTACCTTCTTGTATTTTATACACGTACACAGCAATATAATATTCTCACATCTTTATTCACTTGAATAGCCAACAAGAATGTATTTATTCCATTATCAAATCAAATCAAATTTATTTATTTTACATACTATAATGAACATAGCAAATTATAAATTCAAAGCGTTCACGACATAGCATAAAATAAGTGTTAATAATTTTTAAAAATAAAAATACAGAGAAGTGTGAGTTAACAATACAATAAGTAATAAAATAAAATAAATAACAAAAAAACAAAATAAAAGTAGATGGAAGCACACAGAGTGAACTTTGATAGACCCTATCATAAAAAATTATAAAACAACGACCACCTAAATTCACCCTCACATAAGTGGAATACATCAATATCCGAAGCGATTTCATTAAACATGGTTACTGCCCTCCCAATTGGCATTACTAATGGCAGGTTAGTTCTGCACCGTGGGAGAACAAACAACGGATGTCCTCGATTCCTAAGATAATTATCAGAGACACACAAGCAAACATCACCAAGAATGGCAGAGTTCACATTTACGTCGCATATAAGTCACAATCGTCCAAGGTGACAACTTCCACGAAGAGTTTCAAGTCGTCAGCAAACAACAAAAACATAGCATTTTTAATTACCAATGCTATGTCATTTATAAAAATCGTGAACAGCAATGCCCCCAAGTTTGAGCCCTGAGGCACACTAGAAAATTATCACGCATATCACGTCAAATTATTACCCGACAACAAGATCTTGTCGATAACCCGAAAGTCGCTGTAGTCGCATATGGAAGACTTCTCAATGACGTACTTGTCATGACGGCAACGCGTGTTTAAATAATGTATCAGCTCTCTTTTTAGAGGAGATTCCTTTTCTTCTTCGCAATGAACCAATGGTTTACTAATAATAATTTTAATATCACCCCTGATCGTTCTATATATATTTTTATTATAAAAACATAAAATTACGTAAATTCATAGATCCGTACACAACGGAAGCGTAAAATGAAATGACACATTTAGGGGCGTTCCTCATTTAAAACTATTAACTGCATAGGAGGAGCTTGTTAGTTCACAGTTTTAACACGTAGACAAGAAGTTCTTGTTCGACAATAGAAACTATCCTGCTCCATCAGCATACATTTTACATCCCCTAAAACTCAATTTCCCATTCGTCATAAAAATGATAAGTTTTCTTCTACGCATTGCACCCATTGTCAAACTATTTTGCTACTAAGAGTCTCCTACACGCCTGTAAGAGAAAACTGCTGCTTTAAAATACTGGAGTTCATATCTTCTCTTTATCTCACTTCTGCAGCAGGCCGTGAGTGATTCAATACGAATCAAGTGATACGATGAGGTTACGCGGGTTCCTCATGATTAAATTAAAAACGATTAACGTAAATTACCTAGTTAAGTAAATAAAAATGGCTAATGTTTCCCTTTCCAAATCAAAATGAAATTATATTATATTACAACTATGTACACGTTTTTGTACACGTTTTACAATCACTGGCCAAATCTAGTCATCCAGTGGTACCCAAGAGGTACAAAACGTCCGTAAGGTAGACATGGTTAAGTTCTACGGAAGTACGTTGGAATGCAATGCACAGGACCGAGAGAAGTGAAATTCGCTTGGAGAGGTCTTCATCACGCAGTGGACAGATTCAGGCAGATGATGACGATGACATGTTTTTTCTACGATTCTATTCCAATGATGCGATCAACGCATTAGACATCCCTGCATAATAGAGCACGTACTTGATTTTGGTTTCTAATTACATGGTTAATGTAGGTACATGACTGAAAGTATTTTATCAATTTATGGCAAGTAAATAATAATGGATGGGAAGGGAAATATTAAATAACAAACGGTAAGTATCTTAGCAGTCAATATTTGAACTGTGCCGTAAATGTACAAAGTTGATATTATAATGCTTAGTTGTATTATGGTAGTTTGAGAATGAATTTTGCAAGCTTTCATTCATACACGTTACGTTATAATATGTACTTATAATAAAATTAGAATTAAAATTAGTCATAAGAAACATTTTTTCATGAGGGCCAAATTAAATTTAAAAAAAAGTTATAGGAAGCCGCATGTTTACAAAAAAATATGTTTTCGGTACAGAAACAAGGTTGACGTCTTTACGCATCTTTCTCAAAAAAGAAATACCCACCAAAGTAGAATTAGAATTTTTTTTCTTGTCTTTTTAGCATATTTAGTACATTCTTGCGACCATGTCCGATCCTAATAGGATCTTATTATGGGCCTCCACATAGGTAGTGGAGTTTTGTATGATATTTTGTTTTTACGAGAAATGGATGTCAGCCATTTGGTCAACCTATTAGGTCCATACTCTGACAAATTGAAAAACAATATGTATACTTGCCAGCCCAGGATTCGAACCTGGGACCGTCGACACTATAGACCGGCGCTTAAGCCAAGCGCATCATATTCACAAATCAATATCTTTTAAATCATTCATACTTGGTAATACTAATATGTCGTTTTATTTATTAGATAATAGGTATTTTGCTATGCGTTTCAATGTTTCTACTGTGAGAATTCCATATATGTCACGGAATGCCATCTCACTATTATATAATATTATAATATGTTATACAGAATATTATATGTTTATAATATTAATGCTATCGACCGAAGATACTTGATGGAATTTGAATTTAAAGGCATCAGTGTGTATTTGATTTTTTGGTGAGTGCCTGAAGGGGAAACCCGGGTCCCAAAAATGACTCAAATGGAATAGTACAAAACTTAAATCCATTTGAATATATTATATTTATATTTTGAACTAATAATTATGAACATTTGAAAAACACTTCTGATATTATTATAACCAATAGAAAAAAGTAAGACACTTGGCAGGAACGAACCTGCATCTCCTGGGTTTACGCTCCAATCCGCGCATTATCCACTATGCTATGATATGCTATCTTACCTTTTTCAAAAAGATTTTTTTCTATTGGTTATAATAATATTTTCTCAGAAGTGTTTTTCAAAATTATGTATGTCCACTAATAAGAATGGTACATTCTTAAATATTGTGAATTATTCGTTGAATAAAAGAAATAGTTGATTAATAATTATGAATTTAAAAATAATATATTATTTAATAAATATTCTGGTAATCTGGAATTTTCAAATCAAACGTGAAAGTAACATATGTATTTATTTAAAAATAATTACTTACATGTAAGGATAAGAATTATTGATAATATCATATATTATTAAAAAAATATATATATACTAAAATGATAAACAGATAAAAAACTTTGTAAGGAAAAAAAATATTCCGGTACCGGGAATCGAACCCGAGCCTCCTGGGTGAGAGCCAGGTATCCTAGCCACTAGACCATACCGGATGACGGCAACGTTGACTTTATGAACCTAGTAAAATCGAAAAAGAAAATATATTATGTTTTATGCAGTCAGTAAAATTTAATAATAGACACGATCGTTTGTGTGTCAATTTCCCGTGAACTCCATTTTGACAATACAACTTTTCATTTGGAAAGGCGTGGGCAGAAAATTTTAATAGGTATGCAGTAAGTAAAATTTATGATCTGACAAAGCGCAGTGCAAATCGATTTATTTGCGTTAATCCAATTAAGAAGCGTGGCCTAATTAGTGAAGTATTTTCTTAATCGGGGTAAAGGAAGTCATTACGCGCAGGTTTTGGAAACCTTTTTGTCAACATATTTATTTAAAAAAAATTTGTCATCATTAAAATAACTTACAGAGCTTATTATTTATTTATTTAATCCTTTACTGCATAGTGTCGCAAATTTTAGACATTTAAAACTATTTCGATATAGCCAATGCCATCTGTGTAAATTATCAAATAATATCTTTTTTCAATGGCCTAGAAAACTGTTTTACCATAAACATCCTACTTAACCGATTTTGTTTGCACATTTAAAGAAATAAAGCATTTCTGCATTATAGTCTGTGCATTTCTGCTTTGACAGTTGACGAATTCGTAATCCGCATTTGTAAATAAATAAAAAAAATGTACAGAAGATTGAAATTGGTTGAAAAAAAATATCCACACATCAAATAAGGTGTGTACATTAGTTTTTTTATAATTGTTATCATTTGGTTTTGTATTTTGGCATACTGAAATGCAAGATTTCCTAATGTCGCAAATCTGCGACATCACGCAGTAACATGAAAAATGTAATGGAATTTTCGAAAAAAAAATATTATCATTTTTCCTTCATTCACAAGGCATTTTGACACCGAGAAAAAATAAAATTTTTCAAAAAAAAAATCTTGCAGTGAAGGGTTAAGCTACTATTACCTGGAGCATTGGTGATGGTCTATTATTAAGTAGAGGTTGCAACCCTCAGCAATGAATGTCATATTGGTTGCGCTTTTAACAGTGGACTGTATACTTTTGAAGGTGATGGTGGATCTAGGGGGGGGATTTGTGGGCGAGATACTAACCTATTATGATTTTGATGATGGCTCCGTGGTCTAGTGCGCGGTACTTGACGGTACACAGTTGATCGATGATATATGAGGTTGATGAATGATGAGAGCCGGTATCACGGCTTGCCAGGTATTCAAAAGTTTCGCTTGAATGACGGCCACACTATATCAAACTGACCAGGCCGTGGCTCACGAAAAACTTTTGAATTAGTCTGTATAATCGAGTTAATCATAAACTGTCGTTTAGCGGTAACAGGCTTATGCAACAGCTGTCTTGAATCCACTAAATGTTATGTGCATCACGGTCTATCATGATCCGTGACTGCCGGTCACTCGGTCTTGTGACAATAATACTGGGGTTTGAGGGAGGTGGGAAGTATGGATTAATGCATATATAAATGGCCGACTGGTTCAGGACAGGACTAGTTCAGGTCCAGGACAATGGATGACAGGTGACCTCATTGAGGCCACGTGGACGAGGATTAAAGGTCCGTGAGCATTGGTAACACACATTGATTGAACACTTTATGTTTAAGACACAGTGGATGGTCATTTTTGAAGATATTATTCATGCGCTCAAATGCACTCACTAAATGCAACAAATGCAAGGTATGCAAATGCAGTTTGATTCTGCGAGCATTTCGTCATACATACCACTATAAATAATATGTATAGCGGTAAATTTAATGTTGAATTAAAATGGATAGTTCTATTTTTGATTCAATAAAGCTCACAATATAAAGATATACGTATATCAGATGTTACCTCAGCAATAAATCATTCAAACACATTTAATATAAATCAAATATTTGATTCCAAATTACATTACAATTTCTCTATTATTCAACATCGGCTAAGCGAATTCTCAGACTTAGTAATAGTTAGTTGGTTAAAAAAAACTGAAATCGGTTCAGTGTTTTTTTTTTGTCCGACTTACAACTGGGACCGTTTGTGTCTGGGACCTTATGTTCAAGTCACAAATGGTTGATTTATGTTTCATTACGAAAATTTATTCGCAATTTTTTGTTGTCTAAATCAGTGCTTCCTAAACTTACAACATGCAAGAACCCCTTAAAGCTTAGTGCAGACCAAAACATCTGTACATTAAGGGGGGACATGCTCAGCGTAGGTCAAAATGAAGCTTTTGTTCTATTTTCAAAGCATGATCCTGGACATACCTTAAACGTTGTAGATAATCTATTTATATAATTTTGAAGCCTTATTATTCTTTATATTTATTTTAAACAACAAACAAAAAATATTTTTTCTTAAAATGGTACATGTTCAAACACGCGCGTTAACATCATTTTACTCCCTACTTCAATTATAGTTTGTCAATTTATGGCTACGGCCGTATGTTGTAGTTTAACCACTGGGGAATGCCAAAAGAAATGGCGTATTTCAAAAAAACACTACCTTATTCTTAGGTCAATAATTATTATAAAGCAATCATTATTCATAGGATGTTTATCACACTTGAATGGTCAAAAACATAGTTTATAATCAATATCTTTAGAATTATCTTAAAATGTGTGAATCTTGCCCATTTTTTGAATAATAAAATGCCTAATTCTTGTCAAATTTGGGATCACAGAGATTATTAATATAATTTTTTATCGTAAATATTTCACTATAATAATGTCAACATAAATTATACTGATGATTTTTTAAATGCATTTAAAAATTAATAAATGTAAAAAATCTTAACACCACTGCACATTTATGTACTGAAATATGACTATATTCTAAAACATTAGAGCGAGAGGTTTAAAAGAATACTATTTTATGTAATAAAAATACTTTATGCAGTCATCAAATGTTTAAAATAAATATAAATGATAATAAGGCTTCAAAATTATATAAATAGATTATCTACAACGTTTAAGGTATGTCCAGGATCATGATTTGAAAATAGAAAAAAAAGCTCCATTTTGACCCACGCTGAGCACGTCCGCCCTTAATATTTTTTCCGATCCCATTGAAATGCAAAAATACGTAAACATTTATTAGGTGTATTAGACAATATTACATGGTGTACGTAAATAAGCCGTTATGTTTGAAAACAATGTTCAATAATTATTCATTAAATACTGGGTGGTATGTATTAGCATGGTGGCACTCGGTGGGCCGCGAATTTTAATGAAAATTAAAACCCTATAGACATATCATTATTACCATTTTTGGAAATATATTAAAAGTATAATATTATAATGACTTGTATTTTAGTTAAGTATTTAAGGCAGTGTGTATACCATATATGAAATTATTTTAAACAAATGCCAGGGGCTATTATAATTAGTGTTAAGTACAGCGTGTATACACGCTCATTTTCTATGGCCGGCCTAACACTATGTCTTATTACACGGTATTTTTTGTATACAAAAATAGAAACGTGGAACAACACACTAAGTATAATACCCATACCATATTATAAAAAAATAAAAATAGGAAAAACCACATCAAATCTAGATGTCACATTGTAGTATATACTCAAATTTAATATAACGTAGAAAAATACATTTTTTTTCTTTTTAATATCAGGATAAAATTAAGTAAGTATATTATTCTGCTTATATGATTCGTAATTTATTTTAATGATGTAAATTATAAACGGTTTTTTCTAAACACTTTTAATGGTTTTTTGACTCTTCCAAGTGGTTGACATTTTCGTGTTAATGTATTATTCCACGAGGTAGTCGTTATGTATGTGTATAATAATATGTTATCTTACATATTACTTAAATTTATTGTAGATAGTGTAATATTAAATTTAAGTTATCTGATTCATAATAGTCTGATCGTTTCCTCGAGTATGCGACAAGAATAAATGAAAGAAGACATTTTAAATAGTTAGTTCACGTACACATATAAGATAGAGCTAAAGAAACGGTTTGGAATCTGCAAAAATTTTATTACTTACCAGATTTATATGAAAAACGTGAATCGATTGAAACACCAGTTTTCCAATTTTCAATATATTCAAACTAATTCCAAAACTATTGTATGTAGATGTGTAAAAGTTTAGTCATAAATTGGAGAGCATTAAAATAACTCACAAGAATGCGCGATTTTTCTTTATAAATACTTACATATATTTTAATAAACTATTTCTTTTATTCAACGAATAATTCACAAGATTTTATTGAACAAACATAACTTGAAAACCCAAACACAAGTTTATAAATAGTTTTTATTTACAGTATTCATGGATAGTTGTATTTTGGTCTGGACCAAGCATCAGTGGTAAGGGTGGAGGTAGGCTATCAAGATCCAACATAATTATATAGTGCACACTAAACTTTGTCAGTTAATCGTAACTGTTTTCATTGAACTAAGACTACAATGCATATATAGTGTTTGGTAATCATTAAAATACAATTTAACCCTGCCTAATCCTAGCTATAGTAGATAACAGTAAAAAAAATATTCGTTTATACATAAAATATCTAGAATTATGCCATTAAACCAAATATAATTTTACGTATTTTGTAGACAGAAGAATATTTCTTATCGATTATGGTTTAGTTTAGGCAGGGATTAATGAATTAAAAACAACTAACCAACAACATCTGTAATGTGTATTCTTAATTCAACGAAAACAAATGTGTATGACTGAAAAAGTGTGCACTATTTTTGTCGGATCGCCCATAGCATAGCTAAACTATTATAATTTGGTTAGGCAGGGTTTTATTGAATTTTAAAAACTAACGAGCACAAATCTACAAATTGTATTCTAAGTTCAATGGACACAAATAAGTATGAATGACATAGTTTAGTGCGCAATATTTATGTCAAATCTTAACAGCATACCGTTCTCAACCCCTCGCCACTGACAAGCATAAATGTCTCGCTAGATTTCAAAATCAGCCAAGTCCACCTTTAGGTATTTTTTTACTTTTTTCTGAATTGTTGAAGACTGCTTTCTAACATTTCTACATTATCAAAATGTGGAATTGATTAATTTCAAATATTCTGTAATCCAAATAATATAAACTTTCACCCTTGTGACTATGTACTTGAGAAAACAAAAAGCTGTTTTTCTTCTATTCAATCCTCAATATAGGTACCTAATAAAAATTATATAAATTACATCTTGCACGTATTACCGATTTTTACAAACATTTTCATTATATAGCTTAATCACCACTGTAGTAAATATTATAGTCAACTTCCTGTTTTTCCGGAGCTTTTGTGTTTTGTCGCGTACGTCGAAAGTGCTGGCAGAACTTTCCGAATCGCGAAACGTGAGAGCTTTGCAGCAAAGTCCTAAATAGGCACTAACTTTTGAATGTTATGTCACGTTTATGCCGACATGAGCCCAGCTGTAAAAGCCCGGCATAAGAAATTTCTTGTGATGTCCGCCACAACATAGCGAGGGGCCGCTGTGATAAATTATAGTAAAACTTAAATTTTGTAGCCATAGAAAAAATATATTAAATTTAACCATGTTACCTGTTCGAAATGATTTATGCAGTAATTAATAAAATAATATCATTAATTAGAATACAAGTCATTAGTAAGATCTCTTGTCGTCCCTATTTGTCAATTAGGTATTGACGAAGGGTGGAGATAAGCTGTTTTATATGTAAACTATGTACTGTTTTATATGATAAATTCAAAGCACAAGGGTGCATGATGACCTCAGTCTTGGGTAACTACTCCTAAGATATTCCCAGTCATACAAAAATACTGATGCTTTACAACCAAACGTAGGGTCCCATTATACGCCCGATTAAAACCGGGTTTTGTGCGGGGCGGGTGTGGTTTGGTGTTGCCATTAACTTCTATGCCTCTTCAAGCCAACTGGATTCTGGTGACTTGTAAAACTGCTGAAACCATTCATAAGGAGTATCGTCAAGATTAAGTATGTTGCAATAACTAGGAACCGAAAAGAGTAAAAGGATTTAGAAAAAGGCTATCAGATAGTGATGATTATAAAAATAATCTATAGAAGATAGCAGTAGCGAAGGGTGGAGGTAGGCTATTAAGCTCCGCCATAAATAGTGCAAATTAAACTTTTTTAGTCATACGTATTTGTTTTTATTGAACTAAGACTACAATTTACAGATGGTATTGGTAAGTTTTTATAAATCAATTAAACCCTGCCTAAACCAAACTATAATAACATAGGTGTATTTTGGGCGACAGGACAAAATTGTGCACACTTTTTCCTTTATACTTTCTTGTTTTCGTTGGATTGTCATATTGTCGGTTCATTTTTTAAATTCATTAAGCTCTGCCTAAACCAAACTATAATAGATTACAAATATTATTCTATCTAGGAAATATTCAAAGTTATGTGTGATTTAATTGCATAATTTTAGACATTTTATAGATAGATGAGTAGTTTTTGATTATTATCTATTATGGATTGGTTTTCGCGGGGTTTAATGAATTTTAGAAACTAACCAACACCATCTGTAATTTGTAGTCTTATTTAAATGAAAACAAATACGTATGACTGATAAACTTTACTGTGCACTATTTATGGCGGATTTTAACAGCCTATCTCCACCCTTCGCCACAGCTATTTGTATACATGCATATTATGCAAAATTATGTTTTGGGGATGTTTTTCAAATATCTTGCAATTTTCAGTCGTATGTACAATGCGTAGGTACATTTTTAAATAATTGAATCTGCAATGCTTCATAAATGACTTTACTATGGTAGAACTAAAGGTTTTTTTTTAAAAAACCATGTCCGATCCTAAGGGGCCTCTGCTTTGCATAGTGTTACCTATATATGCATAAAATATTTATTTTATAGTCATCACCAAAATGAAAAATACACTCAGGTTAGAATTGCTACCAAATGTCGTAATACAAACATTAAATGTCCATAATATATGAATAGGAGAAAAACAGCTTTTTGTTTTCTCAAATGCACAGTCACAAGGGTGAAAGTTTATATTATTTCGAGTATAGAATATTTAAAATTAATAAATTCCACAGTTTGATAATGCATAAATGTTAGAAAGCAGTAGTTCTTCAGCAATTCACAAAAAAGTAAAAAATACCTAAAGGTGGACTTGGCTGATTTTGAAATGTAGCGACACAAATAATAATATTATGATAACATCAATATAATAATATGTCAAATTTAAAATTGATGATTGCATTCTCAACAAGCGGCTCTATCGAGGCCTTTCGGTTTTACCATAAGTGGGACATCACTGAATGGGCTGTAATATGATTGACCCAAAACTTTTGGGAAAATAACGTTTTTTCTTGGACTGTAAAAAGTGCTTTGAACATCTGCCCACCAAAGTGAATAAATATCTTATTGTCGTTGGGTTCTTTTAAAATAAAAAAAAATATGTTATTGAGTGATAGAAAACTTTACGCAAACTATTCTATACCTATACCATATTTCACATATTATATAAAATATACAATAACTGTATTATGATAATAATAATATTTCTAGATAATTTTAGTTGTTGATATTGACAGTTATTTTGGCGCCATTTTTAGAATGATCGATCCCAGAACCATCGTGATTCAATTTCAATGTCAATTTATTTATTTTTTAACATTTTGTGGACGTTGCAAATTATAAGTTTAAGACGTTCACACCATGAAATGAAACATTATTATAAAGAAGAAAGAAAAAGAAAAGTAAATAATAAAAAGGATAAAAATGAAAATATAAAAAGAGAACCTTATATAAACATACAAAAGCAGTGAAAATACAATTATACATCTATAAAAATTCAAAGAGGTACACCGAATTTGCTAAGGAGACCCTATGTTAAGAATTTATAAAATAGCGTCCACCTAAACTCACCTCACGTAAGTGGAATATATCAACACCCGAAACAATTTGATTGAATATAGTTATCGTCCTCCCAATTGGCATTATCAATGCGTTGATGTAACTTATAAATCGATGCATTTTTATGCTCGGGATTTTGACTCAACTATAACGGGATAAACTTTATAAATTTCAAATATCCCGCCATTTTTACATAAATATACAAAAATACAGCAAGAGCCTTCTGCTCAGACAAAGCAAACATTGTGTACTTTGTCTAGAGTCAAGTATCTGATCGAACCTTTCCTCAAGTCTCAAAGCTTGTAGGTAATTGACTCGTAGTTTCTGAGAAATTGCAATAGTTTGCGTTCTGTATTAATTGGAGTGGGACATTTTGGCGCCGACGATTGGAAAGGTTGGTCGATATATTGCACGCTTTATAATAAAATGATATTGTGCCAATAGAAAGTTTGTTGAAATACGAGTATATTGCGCAATTTAAAACATAGCAAACGATTTTTAAATATTATTGTACAATATCATTGCGAATTATAAAAAGATTTAAATATGAAAACACACCCTCTATATAAGACGTCTTTACAGCAACTTTATCTGATTTATTTATTAAATTTATTGGTTTTAATTATTTTTTTCCCCGACCATGTCCGATCCTAATTAGATAATAATGGGCCCCCACAGAGTGGAGGTTCGTATTAACGGCGCACATGCTCAGCGTACGTCAAATGGAGCTTTTATGGTATTTTCAAAGCATGATCATGGACATTCCTTAAACGTTGTAGATAATCTATTTACATAATTTTGAAGCGTTATTATCCTTTATATTTATTTTATATTTATTTTAAACATTTGATGACTGCATGAGGTATTTTTGAACATATACCGTTTAAAAAAAAATCGGTTAGGTACATGTTCAAACACGCGCGTTACCATGATCTTACTCCCTACTTCATTTATCGTTTGTTAATTTAAGGCTACGGCCGTATGTTATAGCTTAACCACTGGGAAATGCCAATAGAAATGGCGTATTTCAAAAAAAAAATCTTTACACCACTTCACATGGACGTACTGAAATATGACTATATTCTAAAACATTAGAGCGAAAGGTTTAAAAGAATACTATTTTATGTAATAAAAATACTTTATGCATTCATCAAATGTTTAAAATAAATATAAAGGATAAGAAGGCTTCAAAACTATGTAAATAGATTATCTACAACGTTTAAGAAATGTCCAGGCTCATGCTTTGAAAATAGCATAAAAGCTCCATTTCGACGTACTCTGAATATGTCTTTTCATATTGTGTTTTTACGAGAAACGGATGTCAGCCACTTGCTCAGCCTGATATTAAGTTAAAATACTAAGTCCATGCTTTGACTTACACACAGATTGAAAAAAAATATGTTTACTTGTCAGACCAAGGATTCGAATCTGGGACCCACGACGCAGCAGGCCGACGCTGAAGCCGCGCAGCCATCGTTTCTTCTGTATGTAGTACCCAATTTTGCGTGGTTCAGTTGTCCTCACATCCAGTTGACAACATCCTTACACACATTTAAAAAAAAAACGGAAGTTAAGCTGGGGATACAACGACGTAAAAATCCAAATCAAAGTATTTATACTGTTGAAACACAGAATATAAAAATAATAATTTACGTAACGTAACGTAACGAAAACAAGAAGTGAATTCTATTAAGTACGTGCATACATTATATACATATATTATATCGATTTCCTTACAGATTTTGTGAAGTATAAGATTTTGAATTTAGCAGAAATTTCATTCTTAACAAAGCGAAACATATAAAAGGAAATGTATTAATATACGTAACATTAAGGGCGCAAACATCCCTTCCTACAAACAAAAGTTGATTAATTTGAATGTTGTTTGTGCTGTATTACTGAAGTTTGTACGATTTTGCATTTAATTTTGTTTGAGTTTGCTATATAACGAATGAGAATATCTGGATATATATCTGAGAACATTGCGTTATTAGCAAGATAAACACGATGTCAGATGTGTTATTAGTGGATATTTTATAATCAAGGTAGAATTCAAATTAAAAAAAAAACATCCGGTGTGCGAAAAGAAAATATAAATAATTATTCATTGTAGTCTATGAATGTGTAAACAGTCAAGCGATTTTCTTAGAATATTGCCAAATCATCCTTCTTAAATGTTTGCTAAGTAAATTATTTCAGATTCTATGTCTGAAATATTTATTGGCAAAAACAATTACTTGACATGGCATTCATCTATGCGCACATATATAAAAATAATTATAAGATAAAAAGAACTTTTATATACCACGTTTTTAAATTTTCTGTTGAATCATATAAACTTGACAATTCTATTTATTAACAATTTAGGACAAATAAGGCAATTGTAAACAAATCATTTTTGCTATTTTGCAACAAACAAATATAGAATACTGAAATGTCATTTTGATTTCCATAGTAACGCACGTATATATTAATAATTTAGTTACTATTGCCACCCCCTTACCAATCAATAATAGTGAATTGGATTACGGATTTCTTCCGAAATAACTTTTCATACAAAACAGAATTAACTGTAAATGAATTCAATTCTACTTAAAGATGGCTAAAAGTATTAAAAGAATGTATTGGTATCGTTTTCTGATATATTCTAAAAGTTTCAAGTATTTAGATAGTCGGGAAGTTAGTTATAAATCGATTGCAAGATTTGTACTAGATAAACAGCCACCGGACAAACAAGAATACGAGGTTAAAAAAATGTGTTAATAATAATACTGAGAATCCATTTTGTTAACTGATCGTGACCATCCTTAAATATAGCCATTTTCTGTACGACCAGGACTCTACGCCCCCATCTTCAGCACACCAACGCTTCTCCTGCTCGTAATATTGGTTGGCGATATGTTTTAATGGACTGTATATTTCAGTGGCGAAGGGTGACTTTTGGAAATAGGTAGTCTAAGGAGACAGCACATTTGTTAGATATACTTACCGGAGAATACGAAGATAATCCGATATTACTACTGATGAACAATATGACATAAAAATTAAGCAATGAGTTTGAATTATGTATTTTTCTAAACATAGATAAACGTAACATACGCTCAAAATATATTGTCATCTTTGAAATAATCCGTTGTTGTGTATGTGTTTCATAACAATACTTTATAATTTAACCCGTAAAACTAGACTTTTGACATTGTCACAAATAATGGTTGCTATATTGCACGTGACCTAATGCTGTTGACTAGTACGCCAGTGTCTGTTTGTATCGTCCGCACCGCACTATCTCATTTTTATATGACAGATAGTAATATTCTCCTATGCGCCTGCATATATCGTTCAATCCTTTAAAACCTCTCGATATAATGATAATATAATAATATATGATTATTCATACACGAGGATTGTGATCTGGAAGATTTCTCCTTTGTACAGCCTTAACCACAACCCGCTACACTAATATGAAGATCCAGTGGAAAGTGCGACCTGTGTCAGTAGATAATCCGTTGAATTTTTGATTTTCTCTGTCCATATGGTCTGAAGAGAGCTTTTTTCATTCTTTCCAACTTTCGACCTGGCCAAAGGTCTCATCTTTTATTATTATGTTATGTTCATAATTTATATTCATCATTTTAATTTAATTTGTCTCTAGAATATCCAAAAGATTTTCGAACAATTCATATTTAACATACATAACTTGAAAACACCTCAGATACATACCAACCAGAAAAAATCATATTTGAAAAAAAAATACGATGCTCGACGGGATTTTAACTCGAATAACCACTGGTATCGCGCCAACTGTGCATTAACCGATTATGATACGAACCTCCTATCTTATTACGACAATTTAAACTAGTAGGTCCAACATGAAATGCTTATCAAATTGCGTTATTATTGACTATCTGAGGTGTTTTCAAGTTATGATTGTTCAATATATAGAATGTTACATTCTCAAAATCTTGTGAATTATTCGTTGAATAAAAGAAATGGTTTATTAATTCATATTATTTAATTTAAAAAATGTGTTTAATTGGAAATCTATTTTATTTATATTGAATTAAATTTCGGTATGGTAGTAATATCAATGTTCGATTTATTTAAAATTATTCTGTAGTTTGGTATTTAGTGGTGGTGGGAATTTCCGGAAAGCACGCGAACTTCAGTTTATAAAAATAGGCTTCAGACAAACCGTCATTCTGATCTATTAAAGTATGTCAATTAGGTACTCTATATTTTGTGTTATTTCATTTAACATACAGATTTGTATTTATATTGACTTGATCGTAAAATCTGATACGGTCACAGCAAACATAAGCGGAGTACTTTGTGATCTTTAGTCGTCAATTGCCCTCTCCATGTTTGTCTTGGAAGTTGATTTTAAGCGACATCACACAGCGCGATTGAAATGCCATTAAGCCTCTCGCTTCAATCAAAATCCCTTCCAATCAAAGGGCTGAATATTTAATCACCTTACAGAACCAATATGCCCACACAGCGATTGATAACTTAGTATAAATTGGGAAGCGAATATTAATTCAGGGGTCAACAGCACAACATGAATTTAATAGGGCCACGTGCTGTAAATTCAAGACATTCTTAGAATTAAAAACGAATAATCAATAAAGGTGTTTTTTTTAAATTAAATAATGGTACTTAATTTGGTAAGTTTCTAAAGTTATGATTATATTGCGATGCACGTTCCGTACTATCACGTGACGTCACAGTAAGCTGCTAGGAGAAAAAAGTGTATAATGTCGTTTTTCTTGGTGTTTAAAATGTTATCAGCTTCGGAATGACGGGACCGCCTTTGTATGTATAAATAGTATTTTTCTGATATAATACTGGTTGGGCCAACTACGATCCAATATTTCCTACCTACTTATCATAAATATTGTCGCCATCCAGGCACTATAATACCAAGCATGTGATTAAATAAATGACAGTAATGCTTCAAATTCATTATCATCAAGTTATATGCTGTCAAAGTAAGCTGCCGCTACGGGGAAAAAGTATGTAGCACCCATCCTGTAGCACATTTTGAAAGTGTTGGCAAAATTTGTCGAAATCACTAAAACAACAATGAGGTCACCTCACGTTGAACCACACTGCATGACGTTTTGAACGTTTTTATCATATTCTAGATTCGAATCATGTCAAAATCTTATTTTTTTGTTTTTAGTGGTCGGAACTATGTATTTTCTAATAGAATATTGTTTATTATCTATCTTTAATTCAAATTAGCATGAATAATTAATAATAATTTAAAATAATAATACATTAGAGTTGGCACTCTCTATAATTATTGAATTTAAAGAAGTGGCGATTGTTCAAAATATTCTGAAAAATGACAAAACTATAGACTAAATTTGTCGCCGTGACAGCGTGACAGTGATCAAAAAAAATACGTATGGCGCACCTTGGCATGGAAAGGTACGCGTAAAGAGCACAAAAGACACCGATGAATAAGGAAGCAGATAAGGGTACGCGATGTGATAGAGGTCACTAAGTAGATGAAGAATGGCAATCGGCCGACATGTCACTCGGTGAGTAGACAACTGCTGGACAAATGCCGTCATGCAAATTTATTTGACTTCCTCATCTACTATCTGTATCAAATCATAACGAACATATATTTATTTCATTAATGGCCCACATGCTCAGCGTAGGTCAAAATGGTGCTTTTATGGTATTTTCAGAGCATAACCCTAGACATTCCTTAAACGTTGTAAATAATCTATTTATATAATTTTGAAGCCTTATTATCCTTTATATTTATTTTAAACATTTGATGACTACATAAAGTATTTTTATTACATAAAATAGTATTCTTTTAAACCTCTCGCTCTAATATTTTAGAATATAGTCATATTTCAGTACGTCCATGTGCAGTGGTGTTAAGATTTTTTAGATTTATTAATTTTTAAACGCATTTACAAAATCATTAGTAAAACTAATGTTAACATTATATAGAGACGTATTTACGAAAAAAAAAATTTTTTATAATCTTTGTGATCCCAAATTTGACAAGAATTAGGCATTTTATTATTCAAAAAATGAATGTCTTAATGAATGATATTTCATTTGACAGTGCTGCGCCCACTTGTTCTGGCGTTCAGTCGTCCCAATGCCGTTATATGGTAGATACGTATTTTCTAAACTACACTCAAGAGTTTGATAATTTGACCGACCTCTAACCGACCGATTTGACTCGTCTATTTATTTATCTATATATCTATTTTTCGTCAAGATTTTAAATTATATTATAATAATATTAGATTTTATAGATGGCATCACATAATAATAATTGGACATATTTAAGCAAAAACCATTCAACCCCAAAACTGCCTATCTGAGAAAATCGCGTTTGAAAGTTGAAGGCAGTACAAAGCTATTTTAAAATGATTTTTTTAAAAAAAATTTCGCCAGTAGAAATAAAAATTTGCTACTTGATGTGGTATTGTCAAAATTTTCAAAAAGGTTTCAATAAAGTTATAACACCTATGGAATTTTTTGGGTTGGATGGGTTCTGCAAAATGTAAATTATGTTTTTGTTTGTCGGTAAGAATAATAGATTATGACGAACACAATATACAATATTATTTTATTATTAATCTCAACTAAGGAGATAATAAAACATTTTTGTTTATAATTAACTGTATAGATACTTAAGAAAAGCAGAATGGGCAACAAAGAAAAACAATTTAAGTACCTACCTATTCATATTAACCAAATTATTACACTTTATTCAAACATGATAACACACATTTTGATCACAATAAACAATAAGTATGTAATGTTGATTATACTTACAAATTTGAACTTTGACTTTTGACTTGAACTTTTTCAACAAAACAATTTTTTTTCATTTATTCTAAGGTACGTTCAACCCAGATGTATTTATTCTACACATTTATTTGCATGGTAATTAATTTATTATGAAAAAGAGCTGAAAGCGCTCAAACCACTTGGATGGATTAAGCGTGTTTTTTTTTAACAATTGTATAGTTGTGGATTAGAAAAACCACCATATTAATTTTTGTGATCGTCGTTTGGGTTGGATGTTTTCAGCAAATTCAGTGCAGACTATCTTTGGTTGGGCCGATTATGATCCCAATCCCATCCTTAAACCCGCAAAAATATGTCACACCTACTATCCTTATTATTATAGTCATCCAGACACTAAAGACGATACATCAGTGAAACGGCAAATAATTTTCAACTATAGGTGCGACGTAATTTTGGACTCACTGGCATTCGGAGAGCGAACGTTGAGGTATTAATACGTCAATTTGTTGCGTGATAGCGACGGGGGTATTAATTCTTAAATCGTGTAAGGATGACTAAAAACGTTACCCATTTACATAAAAAAGAAAACATGTCAATGAATATATTATTATTGTTACTAATAGAACAATAAACAGAACATTAAATTGACACATGATGGATTTATATAACAAATTATATTTCATTTGGCATGCGCATTTTCACCCGCGACCCGCAATCTGCGCATCGCCTAGCCACGATCTTTTTAGACCATGCCTCAACTGAGGTATAGCCTTAACAATCACGGGTCATAAGTAGACCGTAATTTAATGACAGTGAGTTATTAGTAGACAACGAGAGAGTCAACTTGCTATAGTATGACCGTCGTTTAAGCAAGAACTCAATATGAGTCTCGTCTATTCATTTATTCACAAAAACATCTATTCAAACCGTGTTGCCGGCACAGGGTGTCTGATTATTCATACAAACGTCATCATCATTTATATTAACCCAAGTGTAACAGTGAGAGTGACACTCCAAAACTATTTACCTACTAGTGCGTGAGTGCATGACCCGAGGCCAGTTACAGCACGCACCCTCTCAACATCAAAGATTAGTGCCTGGCATCTTGTTTAAATCGCCCCCTTCAGATCCGGAATCCACAAGGATCCTTCAAAATTACAGTCAACAAAAGCTCAACCAATCTTGAATATGTGAATATCTCAATATTGCAAAAATAAGGGTTGGATGACTTCTACTTAACTACGTCAAATTATATGATATGTTTGAACTGTTTTGAGGCTCCTTTTAAATCTTCTCAAGAATCGATTGCGTCATATATGCCTCAAAGAAAATCGTTGCTGATAATACGCGCCTTCGTAAAGGATTAATTAATTATTTGTTCTGTAACCACGGATATCTTTTATTTAATTTTTTTAAAGAAAATAATACTAATTAATAAATTTTAAGTGGTCATTAAAATAGTATGTTAAATTGCTTGATGATAAGAGAGAAGGGATCAATATTATGACAAGTATAGTGTAGTAGACACCTTAGTGAAGGTTAAAATATTATAAAATATGTATTTTTTTGACTCCTTTCATATTTAATATTATATTACCATATAAACATAAAAAATATTCATATCTTTTGAAAATCCTTATCGAAAGCTTTTTGTAAATATTATATTTTCACATTTATTCAAATAAAAAAATGAATAAAAATGATCGTAACAGTATCGTCGAAAATTTTCGCAAATATTATTGTTGAAGATTGCCATGGCGTGTATAGGGCTGTCAAATCAAAAGAAAAAAGTATTGATGCTAGGTATCAGTATCTGGCGACGCAAATTGGGATGAATTCCAGCGCATCTATTCTATACACAAGACTGCTTTCGGTCTTTACGGCAGCTAAATAGGGTAGGAAAGTATCGAAATATTAATACTTATTGTAACGAGTACAGTAAGTTAGCGGTCTGAACTGTCAAAACTGTCTCTCTCACTCTAAAATTTATCACAGCCAAGATAGGTACTGTTAAAACATAGCACTTATTGTAACAATCACAACTAACTTATTGAAATTGTTACAATAAGTGCTAATACTTGGATACTTTCCTACCCTAGATAGCGGCCGAAAGCAGTTTTGTATATAGAATAGATGCGCAGATGTGGATGCTAGGGGAGGGCGATTTAAATACAAATCAATCCAGATACTAATCTTAATGTTGATTAGCTGTATTGCTGAAGCGGGTTACGGATTCATGCAATCACGCATTGATAAACAGACGGTTCGGAATGTCGCTGTCGCGGTGTCACGTGTGTTTTAGGATGGATGATAGACGCGACGTTCGCTCAAACCATATCGTATTTAGCGTAACGAAGGTGGAACAGATGCGTTATAAATGAATCACCTGTATGCACGGCGGTTTACGGTCAATTCACAAGTGTCGGTATCAACGGCTTTACAGGCGTTGAGTCGACGGGGTTTGCAATGTGACTGTTTACATGCTTGGTATTACAGTGCCTGGATGGCGACAATAATTATGATATGTAGATAGGGAATATTTGATAGTAATTGGCCCAATCAATATTATATCTGAAGAATACTATTGATATATGCAAGAATGGTCTCCTCATTCTGAAGTGACCTCTTCACATATAGCTAATGTTAAGGGTAGTGTGATGCTCTACAGCAGAGTTTCCAAAGTAGAATTCTGTGAAACCCAACTGTTACGCGAAGTAAAATAATTAAGGTTATTACGTGAAATATTGTATTTTTAAATAAATCCACTTGAATTATTGAGTTGTGGGTACTCAGCATCGTGTGAAGCACTGATCGCGACCTCCTTTTGTGATAGCCAATTAACATGCTACCCTTCGTCACATTGGATAAATATAAAATTTCATTTATTAATCAGGAAATACGCTAAAAATAATTTGTAAAATAAAACTCTTCACGAGAATCATTTAATTACGACTATTACAAGTATATCAATCATCATATTAATATCACATCAAATTTTTTTGCAAAACCACTATTTTAAGATGTTATTTATTACTTCTGTTAACTTTTTTACTATTAGATCAAATTTGTGATGTGTATTTATCTCATTTAGTTAGTCAAGACACCAACATAAATTTTGTCATTAACAGCGAACCAATCAAACGTGTGACCCATTATAAATATTTAGGTACATGCGTCAATGAGAAATGGGACCAGTCTCAGGATTAAATAAAAACTACAATTATTGAGATCGCAAAGAGCGCCTTTCTCAAAATGAGACGCCTCCTTAGCAATCTAGATCTTAACCTAGGTCTGAGACTGCGTATGATACGTTATTATGTTCTCTCAATTCTTTTCTATGGTATGGAAGTATGGACGCTAAACCAAGAGATGTCACGGAGACTTGAAGCTTTCGAGATGTGGCTGTATAGACGCATCCTCAAAATTTCTTGGACTGACCGGGTGACAAATTTGAAGTTTTCAATCGAATGGGGAAAGATCGAGAAGTTCTACGTAGTATCAAAACCAGGAAACCACAGTACCTCGTCCAGATTATGAAAGGACAATAATACAGCATTCCCCAACTTGTCATGCAAGGAAATATCAATGGTAAGCGTAGCAGAGGACGGCGCCGAACCTCCGTGATTGGTAAGAGTGCAGCTCCACTGAACTATTCCGGGTAGCAGACGATAAAGATAAGATCGCCTTGATAGTGGCCGACCTCCGCTAGGGGATGGCACAATAAGAAGAAGAAGTTAGTCGAGCTAGCACACCAGACCCCATGATATAGACCTGTCAGCGCCCCCCCTAATTTGATGATTTTTATAATAAAAATTATATGTCTAAAACGATCAGGAAAAATATTAAAATTATTATTTTTGTTTTTATTTAATAAAACGGAAATTTTTTTAGTACTTATTCCACTTTAAAAGTGGAATAAGTACTACAAAAAATGCGTTTTATTAAATAAAGACAACAATACAATGGAGTTCCACCATGAATTGACAGTTAACAAAATAAAAGAAAAAATAAAAAAATATATTATTAGTATACTTTTTGTTTATTGCGAAGAAGAAAGGGAGTCGTACCTAAAAAGAGAGCCGATACATTATTTAAACACGCATTGCCGCCATGACTGAGAAGTCTTCTATATGCGACTACAGCGACTTCCGGTTATCGACGAGGTCTTTTTGTCGGACAGTAGAGATAAAGTAATGAATTATCAGATACTTTAAAGTTTCGTTACTTTTTTGACGTCCCTGGGCGTGGAGCGTTTTTTCCCCAAACGCCTGACAAAATGAAATAAAAACATTCATTTTCCGCTATAACGAATCTGGAATGCCTTCAATCTCGTTTCTGTGAGGTGATGTTAGGTGATAGTATGACGACGGTCGCCCTTGACTCGATATCCACGCGTGAATGTATTTTTTAGTGTTACCTATTTATAACTATCTTCACATTTTCTCAGGAATTCAAGCCCGGAGTCGGTACAGTCGATTTTAAATGGGAGATTGCTAAGATTGCAAGTGTTGTTATTCCAATACTCGATGCATAGCCGAGTTCTGTCACCTATATCATCTGTAAGGGACCTTGACATTACGTTCGAGAGTAAACTGCCATTTAGCCATCTGGTTACCATTTGTAACAAGGCGCTTACGGCTATACCTCAGCTGAGGCATGGTCTAAAAAGATCGTGACTAGGCGATGCGCGGATTGTGCAAATGACGTGAGCCGAACGAAATATAATTTGTCATAAAAATTCAACATGCGTCTTTTTTATGTTATGTTTATTATTATATTCGTAATAATAATAGTATATTCATTGAAATGTTTTCTTTTTCAAGTACCTACATGCGGAATGTTTTTTAGTCATCTTTACACAGCTTAACAATATATTCCTCCGACGCCATCACAAAATAAATTGACATGCAAACAGGTCGACTATCGCTCTCCGAATGGCAACGCGGCCGAAATTTCGTTCCACATACAGTTGAAAATTATTTACCGTTTCACTTATGTACGCTCTTAAGATGTTGGGCTTCGTCATGCGTAGGTACTTCCCGGGTCTTTTCGGATGTTAGGGTATTAAAACTTTTGTTTAATTCTTTAGTTCGAAGAAGGCTTGAGAGTGGATCTATTGTTTGGGCACCGCATCAGTTGAAGTATGGCCTTATGGTGGAGACGGTTTAGAAGAAATTCTTGAAACTCCTTTACTTGAGGTTGTATGGATACTACCCGTGGCTTTATCCAACTGACTTTCTTTTAGGTATGCTTATATACTGCAGTCTGCAATTTAGAAGAGATCTTTATTTAGCTACGTATTTTTTTCTACTTATACGAGGTATAAATGAGAACTCTGCCATTTTTGGTAGTGTTGACCTGTGTCCCCCTGATAACTATCATAGAAATAAGGATCATCAGTTGTTTATTCTCCCAAGGTGCAGAATCAACCTACCACTGGTAATGCCAATTGGGATGGCGATAACTATGTTCAACCAAATTGCTTCGGGTGTTGATATATTCCACTTGCGTGAGGGTGAGTTTAGGTGGACGCTAATTTATAAATTCTTAAAATAGGGTCTCCTTAGCAATGTATGTATTACATATGTACTCTTTTTATATTTTTATTTTTATTCCTTTTAATACTTTTCTTTTTTTTTCTTCTTTATGATAATATTTCATGTCATGTTGTGAACGTCTTATACTTCCACAATATGTCCAAAATTAATTAAATTAAGTATGCCAGTTTGTGCACTTTTTTCGCGTGTTTGAACATGTAGGTACCTAACAGAATTTTTTGTTTTTTTTTTAAACGATACATGTACAAACACGCGCGTTAACATGATCTTTCTCCCCACTTCATTAATCGTATGTCAATTTATGGCTACGGCCGTATGTTGTAGCTTAACCACTGGGAAATGTCAAGAGAAATGGCGAATTTCAAAAATTACTACCTTATTATTCGGTCAATAATTATTATAAAGCAATCATTATTCGTAGGATGTTTATCACATTTGAATGGAAAAAAACATAGCTTATAATCAGTATCTTTAGAATTATCTTCAAATGTGTTGATCGTGGCCATTTTTTGAATAATAAAATGCCTAATTCTTGTCAAATTTGGGATCACAAAGATTATAAAATATATTTTTTTATCGCAAATATGTCACTTTATAATATTAACATTAATTTTACTAATGGTTTTGTTAACGCGTTTAAAAATTAATAAATCTAAAAAAACTTAACACCACTGCACATGGACGTACTGAAATATGACTATATTCTAAAATATTAGAGCGAGAGGTTTAAAAGAATACTATTTTATGTAATAAAAATACTTTATGCAGTCATCAAATGTTTAAAATACATATAAAGGATAATAAGGCTTCAAAATTATATAAATAGACTAGCTGACCCGGCAAACGTTGTTCTGCCATATAAATTATTTCTAGTAAATATTTTGGTTGTTAAATAAAAAATAACGAATATATCGTTAGTGTGTAGGGATGGGATCTATGACAGAAAGAGGAATAGAGCGCTGTATACGATGACCGCCGATAAAAACAAAAAAACATCAACCATTCATTTTCTCAATTCAAAATGACTAATGAAGTTCATAATGAATGAATTACCTGTGACAGGATCTCGTTGTTTAATGTTTATGCAATATCCATCTTGTCCCTTCCAGAAAATTAGCGGATATTGAAGAGCGTCGTATAAACGGTGTGTGTCAGCAATGACCTCCAGATTATTGTTTCTTCTTCGAATCACGATTTCTCGCGTCGATGTGCGGTCGCCAACCATGATTCCAGCAATGTCGACAACAACAGGTGCATTGAATTGACGCACGTGCTCTCCAGCTGGTGTTTTATCAGGATTGATGACAATAACGTGATTGTCACTTTGCAATTCGTGCATGTGTGCTTTGAAGAATTTCAATAATTCATTGTGCTCATTCAACAGGGCGTCCAGTTCGCCGACGATGCGCCTGGAAATAGGCGAATTGAGACCATTGTAGCCGCAACGTGCATCCACATGATTGATGTCCTCACCGCCCATGAAGTAGATTTGTAAAAATTATGTGGTTCGTTTGGCATTGGCAGCAATGAGCCTACTTTGTGGTATACTTGGCCTTTGATTTTGAACGTAGAATGGAATTGTTGTACATTTTCCGCAGTATTGTGAACTATTTCTGTTGCTCCGAACGAAGTCATTTGGAAGCATGAATTGAATGTGCGAATGGACTTCAGGCACAGGTTTGAATCTGGAACTGTGCCGATGAGCAAGCCGTTCAATGGTTTTGGTGGTATCTCAATTTCTGGTAGTTGCACTTTTCCTGATGCGCAACACATCCCGACTGACTCATGTTTGAATTTGAGCGCATGAAGCCAATGGGGACATTCTTTGTTCATAGCACCAATCAGCACTTTCGGATGAGCGGAATATTCAATATCTGGCTCGTACTCGAATGCGAGACGAAGGAACGAAGCGGATGTAAATGTTAGATGTACTTGTTGGCGTTGTCGGTCATTTGCTCTGCGTGTGTTAACTACGAACCGGCGCGCTTGGCTCCGTTCCAATTGTCGTTGTTGATTTCGTTCAGCTCGTGCCTCTTATGATTGAAATGCACGCAATTGCGACATGCTTACACGCACGTTTTTGTTCTCTTGTTGGATTTGTTCGTCTGTTCTTTCTGCTCTACTATTTCGCATGTTTGTTGCTTTATTCGTTCGACGGCCTAAATGGCCCCCCTTGCGTCTTGCTGGCATTGTGCACTGTAATACACGCACATAAAAATAGATAAATTAAAATAAATCGTACAAAATTTTGCACGCACTGCGTTGTGATATGCCGAATGAAATGTCAAAATGACGCGACGCTTCTTTTGAATTCTTCTCGGACGTAGCTCCATCTGTCATTCAACAACATAAATAATTTCGTTCTGTTTGAAATACAAACGACGGTTAAATTTGTTCATACAAAAATAATAAAATCACGATTAAAAAATGGGAGGGTGGGGGTAGGAAAGTTAAAATTTGGGGTTATAGGTATTTTTTATGCCAAATAATAAAAAAAAATACAAAAAAAAAATTGTCAAAAAAATAAAAGAAAATTTTTCTGGATAGAGATACCTTAATCACCTAGCGGTATGAAATATACTTATTGACCTATTCTTATACCTAAAAATTATACATAAAAAAAAACATAAAAATCGGTTGAGCCATTTCGGAGGAGTTCGCAAAACATCGTGACACGAGATTTATATATATATAGAGATTATCTACAACGTTTAAGAAATGTCCAGGGTTATGCTCTGAAAATACCATAAAAGCACCATTTTGACCTACGCTGAGCATGTGTTAATGAAATAAATATACGTTCGTTATGATTTGATACAGAGAGTAGATGAGGAATTCCAATAAATTTGTATGACGGCATTTGTCCAGCAGTTGTCCACTCACCGAGCGACATGTCGGCCGATTGCCATTCTTCATCTACTTAGTGACCTCTATCACATCGCGTACCCTTATCTGCTTCCTTATCCATTGGTGTATTTTGTGATTTTTACGCGTACCTTTACATGCCAAGGTAAAAAAGTAAAAAATAATGTTTTTTAAATTGAAACTGTGAATTTCAGGCTTCGTTTTTGGAAAATGTAAAATTACATAAAAGTTTTCAAGGGTGTTCAATGACATTGTATTATAATAAATTTAATTTGAAGTACGTATAAAAAATATATTAAAAAGTAAGCCATGTCTGAAAATAATAAAATTTATATTTTCTATTGTTGATTCTGCAAAATTACATAATAACCTCTGTAGCATGATAGAATTGCTGCTTGTAAATTAGCTACTTAAAACTGTCGTGCATATATTTCATCGTCCACGACAACTTTGAGTGAATTTATTGAAAGCGTGATAAGTGTAACGTTCCCAGAATAACCCACTTTTAACACGAAGTATTACACACAATGTAAGTAA
This sequence comes from Rhyacophila brunnea, assembly GCA_022495005.1. Classification (NCBI taxonomy): domain Eukaryota; kingdom Metazoa; phylum Arthropoda; class Insecta; order Trichoptera; family Rhyacophilidae; genus Rhyacophila; species Rhyacophila brunnea. The sequence continues at coordinate 189,507 of JAGYXB010001199.1, forward strand.
AGAGCTATTTAACATAGTATACAAGCCTATGTATAAACAACGTCTCAGTATTTTTCGTCTGAGGCAGAGGTGATCAAATGTTCAGGGTTTTTGTGAATTCAATGCAAAGCGCTTCCAATAATAACTTTTAATTTGGTGATTTACAGTAAAGTTATTCTGGTTTAAAGTAAAACTATACTGCCCTTCCAAGTAAGAAGGCAAGAATTATGAAAAAAATGTGAAATTGAGTTATCAATAGGTAATTTTGAAAGCTATATATTATTCTGTTCACTTTAAAATCAGTATTATCACTCTTCTTCTTGGTCGTGAATTCATGGTTGAGGATCGTGACTACATTTAAATTTCGCCATCGTTTGAGCGACCAAGACTTTTCATCCTTCTCGATCTTCCGCTTCTCTCAGGGCAGAATGGATGGTGCCCCCAGTCAGCTCTTTCACTTGGTCGCTCCATCGCGCAGACGCTCTTCCTCTGCTTCGCCTTCCCTGGAGACTACCCAAAACTACCAGTCTCTCCAGGTTGTCCGGTCCGCGCCTGACAATATGGCCAAAAAACTGCAGAATTCTTCTCAGACATATCGTCGAGAGCCGTTCCTTTATCTTCAGTCTCTGGATGATTGACTGGTTCGTCATGTGCTCCGTCCAGGAAATGCGAAGCATTCGGCGCCTACACCACATCTCAAAGACATCAATTGCCTTCCGTTCTCTTGCCTTCAGGGTCCACGACTCGACTCCGTATAGAAATAGTCAATAGAAAAAGTCAATAAAAATCACTAAAATACCGTTAAAATCCGTAGTGAAAAATGGACATCTGCTAAAATGATACACATTTCTTAGCAAAAAGACAGTCATTGCACCTATTTATTGTAGTAATTGCTTGTTTATTATTACTTTGTTTTTTTTTACCATCCTACTAATAATAAATATCACCGTTTTTTTATTAACGCATTCGCTGCTGAGTAGATAATGATTTTTTAATAAGCACATTTAAAATTAACGTTAATTACATCGATCGGCCGCCTGGTCATTACGCGCGTGTGCGTCTTCAGCGCCCAAAGTATTAATCCACAGTACAAAAAAAAAAAAAAAAAAACAGATTATATCATTTACCTATCTCGAAAGTGTGTGAGATTCAGTTACTGCCTTCTTTCTTGGAAGGGCAGTATTAATACTGATCATAGTACACTAATGATTCTGTATAATCAGGTCAGGGCACGTGCAATCTTATCAATGAATTTACTTAATCGAAAAATGTGACGTTCCTACACTAAAAAAACTTAGATTATACTCGCTTTATGCTATATCGCTAATAGATCGATCCATAAATTATTCAGCAACAAAAACTGTACTTATTTGTATTCGTTAAGATTTTTTTGTGTTGAATGAAATTTTATTTAAAAATTTGCAGTTATCTGTAATGAACAAAGTCATCTTATAAGATAGTTATAGATTTTATTCACAGGTGCCACTGTTAATTTACAACAATATTAAAAATTAAATCTGATCGATTAGAAAAGTAATCAATATTAAGATTAAAGGGTTGCCATTGTGTATTCAAGATTTTTATCGTTTTCGTTATTAGCTTGGATAGTATTATTATGAGGTACCTAGAGACATCTTGCGGTGTAAAGCAGAAGCAATCAGTCTAAAATCAAAATGACAAGTATCAATACTATCGACCGAAGGTACTTCATGGAATTTGAATTTAAATTCTAATGAATTCAAGTTTTGTAATGGAATAGTACAAAACTTAAATCCATTAGAACTCAAAATGACAAGGTTGAATTGTCATAATATAAAAAGTATATATCTATTCAATAATATAGTACCTAGTTATTAACAATATTCACTGGTGGATGAAGGCCTCTCGAAGATGATTCTATCCTGGCCTGCCCTGCGAGTTGTGTTGCCACGTACCTTAGAATTGAACTGTTTCATCGTTCCAGTCTGACATTTTTTACCCCTTGGGCTACTGGATGACTACATTTTTGTCTCTTCTTTGAACTATGTATCGATTTTATTTCTGGTTTTTAGCAAAGTGTAAACTGTAAAGAGTTAATTTCATTCTATTTTGTATTATAAATAATGGTAATACGTTTCATAAAAAATATTCATGAGATTGTTATATTGCAATATTTCAACAAGCATGTTTGTAACAAATGGCTACATGCCTACATATAATACAATATGTCATCCATACGGGGCCATGGGGGTGTGGTAAAATCTGACAGTGGCGCCATATGGTGAGAAACGCGGGTAAAGGGAAAATTTCGGAAATAATAAATTTTAATATCCAAGAAAATACGATGATTAATTCTTTAACCCTATTTTGAAATATAAGTACACAAAAAAAATTGATATATCAATCACCCTTATTGCAATATATTGATAAAATTAGGTAACTAGCTATCTAAAAGAAATCAATGTTTAAGGAAGCATACAAGGGTAGGTACGCGATATGATAGAGTCGCTAAGCAGATGAAATTCTTAACACATATCGTCATATCGTGTACTCAAGGGGTGCTAAACGCTCACAGGGATGCCCTAAAATCCGCTGGATAGACGAACTTATGAAGTTCGGTAGATGTACGTGGCAGCAAAGAACTTGGGACCGAGAAGAGTGGAGAGAATTAGGGAAGACTTTTATCGAGCAGTGGATCGATCCTGGCTGATGATGACGATGATGATGATGATCTACCTAAAAAAATTAGACAAAAAAAAATTATTGGTCGAATAGGATTTCTTAACCTTTTAAGTCGCGACCCAGGATTGATTAATTTGAACAATATTGGCATTGCAATAGAGGCTCTCCCGGTCCTCACCTGCCCGCAAAGTAACAGCCACATTGTAATCAGGCTATATCACAATACGTCCAGAGTGTTGCCAGATACGTACATGAAAGTTTTAGTGAATAATTAATTAATACTTACCAAGAAAATGTTACTACTTAAAAGTTGAAAACTTAATCTTGCTTGTCATGAAAATTCAAAAATGGAATTAGTAGGAAAGGTAATTTGAACAAACTTTGTATTTTTTATAATATGTAGATATCAATCGGGGCCTCGTAGGAAAATAAAATCAAACAAATATGTTATGACTTATATTTACTACATAAATTAATCATGTTATATAAACCTTTTTAGCAATTTACATTTTTATTAATTCATTGAGTTGCCTAGAGTCATAACTACTCAAATAATATTTTCAAAATCGAGTTTTGAGATAATCGGAAAAACCACCAGAGCACTTAAATATTAATGAGTGGGTCAGTCGATTTACATTATTTTTTTAAAATATATATATTTTACTCAAAAGAGCGGAATTCAGAAACATTTGTCATAACTAAAATTTCCTTAGCAGAAAATACTATGCACAAACATTGTCCTTAGTTAAGATCATTTCTATTGAAAATAATACCATATTTAAAAATTCTCTTTCCTATAGTTTAGCTAAATTATTTTATAATTGTGAAACGATTACAAAAATATGACAACTGCATTTTATAAATGCAATAACTATAAATACATATTAATATGTAATTATAATACTCTTATGTTTCCGTTATAAGTCATTATACGTGATTCCACAGGCACCGCAAGATATTTTTTTAACATGGTAACACTAGCGTCAAGTGTCATTCTTCACCTGGCATTTTGTATTTCTGCGGGCTGGCGTATACAAGTAAAATAATATTCTCCAAGTACATGCCAAACGAATTAACACTATCAATATCCATATTGAGATACATTGTTAAATGAATTTGAGTGTATGGACTGTTTTATAGACATGCGAATTTATTTTGACAGCAGCTGTCAGTGGTAAATGGTAATACAGAAGGGGGCGTGTTCATACAAAAGTAGTCTATGGTTAAGGATTCCTTAACTCTATACTCAGGATTGTCTATAGTTAAGTCATGCTTTTCGGCGACTTATCCTTAGGAACGAAATATTAGATTGTGCATGCTGCTCTAAGGCTGCAGACATGGTACAGCTTACTATAAGAAGTAGAGCTCCCTGATTCGTTAAAAAGCTCCTTGATGACAGAACTCCATTATTCAATATACAATGTGAGTACCAACAGCCAACTTTGTTAACGATTTTAACTTGTTTTTAAGTGACTTTTGATAGCCAACTATTTTTCTTTATTATTAATGCCTTTAGAGTCATTTGTATTGTTATATTTAACTAAAAAATGACAAACATTGCAAAACGTGAGTAGTTATGACTCTAGGCGACTCAATTGAACTATTACCTGATGACCTGCTCGATGTAGGTACATTTAGAACCTTCAGTATCAGAAGATTCTTTGTAAAAAAAAAAGTGTTAGGTATCCCCTCTCGAAAATATGTTTACCATTCTTAGTAATATTTCCTAACTACTTAACATATTATCGTAAAGCATTTCTTTATACGTGCCATGATAATCAAATATCATCTTTGGATTTGAATTAAATTTGAAATTCATATCTGACAATATTGCCTACAGATGTTGAAAATAATTTTTTACGTCTTTTGTCAGTGACGTACCTATCTACGAAAAGATCCGCTGTATATAATTCTACGATAAAAGTAAGACTCTGCATAAATTGAAAATGTAATTCAATTATTTTTTGTAAATAAAATGCCATCGAAAATAATGATATAAATCACAAACTTCCTGGAAAAGGTTGTTTTTTTCAGCTACGGTTTTCGATGTAATATATTTTTATTGTATTTTAAAAATATATTAGTCATTTAAATAAAAGGAGTATCTTTCTGAAAATAAGGCACCTCATTAGCAAGCCATTTATACCTCAAACTAGACGTAAGTCTGGTCTCACATTGAAAATCGTTTCGACTGGGATATGGTCATAAATCAAAACTAATGTTGCAACTCTCTTCCGTGCGCACAGGCAAGGCCATGCCGGGATAGCGACATCACGTGACTAGAATAAACGAATTAAAAAAAGTTTCTTTAATATGCGCCAGTACGAAATTTTGTTATTCTACCTGTGTCCATGTTTCAAATGGAAATGGGCTGTACACATAGCTCAAAGAAGGGACAATCTTTTGACAAATCTAGTCATCCAGTTGTACCCAACAGGTACAAAAGTCCGAAATGTAGACCTAGAGGCTGTTGGATCTATGAAATGATAAAGTTCTGCGGAAGTACGTGGCAACGCAAAGGACCGAGCGAAGTAGAATCAGCTTGGAGAGGCCTTCGTCCAGCAGTGGATAGATTCAGGCTCATGATAATGATGATGACCTGTGTCCTATATCGAGTGAAACTTGTTAGACGCGACAAGCATATAATATTATTTTTTTTCCACCAAAAATATCCCACCAACGCCAAGTACGGCAGTACATTAAATTTCATCGACAAATTCGACGTGTTACAGTCGAAACGATTTTCAGTGTGCGACCGGGCTGAAATAGCGTATATAAAATCCCAGTCCATTTCTATACCATGGACATAATTATTATTATAGACACTAAACCAGGAATATCATTAATTTTTATTGGACTGATAGGTGGACAAATTTTGATGTTCTCAAACTAATGAAAAATTGCCTAGGATATCTGCGTAGTATCAAAACCATAAAACTACAACATCTCGTCCACATTATGCATGAGAGGACTAAAGTTAATGATTCTTCAACTTATTATCCAAGAAAAGATCATCGAAAAACGTTGATATGCGCGCTTATTCATTCAATTATTCATATTTTTACAAGTATTGTAGCAGGTTGTCAATAATATAAATATTTATTGGACCAATGTTGCCACGTCAGATAATTTGTACGCAAGAAAATTCTGTGAAATCATTAGGCTGTTCCACAAACGGCAAAAAAACTTATTTTTTCGTAACGGTAATATGCACGACTTTAAAGATCTTAATGGTAAAAGAGAGACTGCGTATGGTACGTTGTTATGTTCTCTCAATTCTTTTCGATGGCATGGAAGTATTGACTCTAAACTAAGAGATGTCACGGAGACTTGAAGCTTTCGAGATGTGGCTGTATAGACGCATCCTCAAAATTCCTTGGACTGACCGGGTGACAAATGTTGAAGTTCTTAATCGAATGGGGAAAGACCGAGAAGTTCTACGTAGTATCAAAACCAGGAAACTACAGTACCACGGTCACATTATGAGAGGACAAAGTATAGCATTCCCCAACTTGTCATTCAAGGATAGATCAACGGTAAGCGTAGCAGAGGACGGCGCCGCATTTCGTGGCCTTAGAACTTCCGTGATTGGTACGAGTGCAGCTCCAGTGAACTATTCCGGGTAGCAGACGAGAAAGATAAGATCGCCTTGATGGTGGCCGACCTCCGCTAGGGGATGGCACAATAAGAAGTCGGATATAAGTTTTTTTATTCAATTTGAAGAATGATAATGAGGGAGTGTGCTAGTTTTTCTACTGGATATTTGATGACAGCTTAGATACTTAAAGCAGCGATTTCCAAACTTGGAGGCGCGGAGTGTTGCAAAGGGAGGTGCGAAAAGTTTAACACAATTGTTAATGTAGCCACAGGTTTGCAGTTTGCAAATGCAAAGTTTATAAAACGGCCGCTAGTTATAAACTACATAAAAACAGTCGAATAAAAGGTTGTTTGCAAACCTGTCTGAAAATATGGAGACTAATTTTATAATACCTCACTTTTTTAACTATTGTGAAGCGCGCTGGCTATCTCGTAAGGGTAAAATCATAATGTTGAAATTTGAGGCAAATTTGTTAAGGAACGATAATTTTGTTGTTAAATTTGTCTATTTAGTTGAAATTTAAAAAAAAAAGTGAATAAATCAATGCAAGGACCACTGATGCATTCACTGATTAAAAAAGACAAAGTGAAGGCATTCATTAAAAATTGGAGCTTTGGAAATCAAAATTACAAAAAAAAAATAAGTTCGCCATGTCTCCAATATTAAATGATTTCTACGCCAGATATATTGAAGCAAACAAAAATTTATTTACTGAGTTCTTGGTTAGTTTGTTAATGCACTTTTCACATTATTTTATTAATAGTAAAAAAGTCGCTTTAGGATGTGGGGTCCATGATAGAATCCATTTGTTAATGAACGATGATGAATTTAGATTAACTACTATTGAAATTGATTCAAGCACATTCGTCGCATGAAAACAAATTAATTTAAAAAATGAATATAATATAAGTATGTAGTAAAACCTTGTTTATTTTTATATATTTTACATTGTTGACTATTTAAAAAGGTGTCTGTATTATTTAATGAAATAAAGGGGGGGGAGGGAGGCGCCAAGATTAGATTTTTTTTAAAAGAGAGGCGTAGAACATAAAATTAGGAAACCACTGACTTAAAGTAAAAAAAGTTATCCTTCAGGCATCCACAGCGCCTGGCCGAGCCAAGTCCAATGTCACCTCTTCCTTAGTAAGGTGCAATGACTCGCTACTGTAAAGTATCACCGCGAGGATTCAAGCGTCGAGTAGGCGGCATTTACCATCATTTTATTATTCTGCTATCATTAATCCACATCAATTATATACACCATACTGGCACCCGGTCTTAATCAGGAGAATCCTAAGCCTCATATCTTGACATTTGAATATCTTACGAGCACTCACCCAAGTTTATAGTATTTGTTTGTATCATCCCGTGTCCGGAAACTTGCACATTGCAGTTCGGCATATTACACTTCACCGTGAAATGCTGTATCGGAAATATATGACATTAAAGACAGTCCAACCTCTTTGGGTCGTATAGTACTGACATAAAATTTATGTCTAAATAAAACACGGTTCTTGTCGGTTTACAAGAAGCCAGCGGCAAACAAATTTTGAAAATAGCTAATATATTAGATTATTTGTTAGGTTAGGTAAGGTTTTGATTCTTGAATTCATGAATTTTGCCAACATTAGCTATGAAAATTGAATTAATGTTTATATTCAATCTAATACAATTGGAGACCGCATAGTATAGGGTCATCTATTTCCGATAGAAAACTCACGGCGAACTGTGCCACGGTAAAATGTTTTGCGTACAAATTACATGTAACCGTATCATCCATGCCACTCTGTTCCATTTTGTCAAAATTCTACATGGCTATATTCAAAGCAAACATTTCCATTCATCTAAATACTTTTTTTTTCGTTTCTGGGGGAGATATAATTAAATTTATTATTATAAGAGAAACACCATTAACTATAAATATATTATATAGCGTTTCTGAGGTAAAACAAACCGTATATTGCACCTTGTAGGTATATATGTTATTTTCCAAACACTGTTTATCAATTAATTAATTCAAACGTGTTTATGATGATAAGCAGATGCGGCTTACATAGACTGATCTATCTATAAACGTCAAAATAATAAGCCCGAAGTATTTACAGAACAAGCTCAAGGTAAACTCGATTTTGGTTTTAGAATTTCAGTGGAATATTTATTTCAAATATCAATAAATAATAATATATCCCTTAGAGACCAAATGGGAAGGACGAATGGGAGAGGAAAAATAAAACCTTTTTTTATTTAGGTAGGTAGCTATTATTTTGTATTGTTGACTAATACATAACTAATGTAAAGTAAATAAAAAAGAAATATCATTAACGTAAATACATAAAGTTTTATAGAGAATATGTATTTTGAAAATTTTGATATAATGTATTTAAAATACGATTATCACAGCTGTAACCAAATTGACTTCAGTACCAAAAAATACAATTTTCTTATTATTACATACCGAATACGTACGTGGTTGAAGTATTATTATTATATTAATTTGGTACTGAAAATACATTTTTTTAATAATGTCAAAATACGCATTTAATTTAAAAATATATTTTTAATAACAAAAATCTAATATTACTACTTAATTTAATCTTATACGTATTCGGTATCAAATAATAATTGAACAGTTTATTGATACATTTTATGAAGATGTTATAATTAACAACTGACACCTGACGCCATCTATATGTGAGATGTAAAAGCATTATATCGATTCAATCATAAGGATGATGGTTTCACTTTGGCGAAGTGTTTGAATCCTTCAATGACGCAGTTATTAGATTAGGTCCTCGTATGCGTAAGGTGTTGGCCTATCAGCAGGGTGCCCGAGCTCGACTCGGTGAGGTCACAATATATTTAAGTGATTTTCCAAAACCTAGGTGTTTTTGATTGTTTCTCTCCTATTACTAAATAAACTACTATTTCATTACACTACTGTCATTGAGCGTCGTGGCCTATTGTTGTGTGAAAAAGAATATAATATATATTGTGTAGATATACAAATTTTAATTAAATTAAAATATATATTATGTTATATTTGCACGTGTCATTAGGCCAAAAGCTCAATAATTAGGAAAGCTGTCACCCGTGAAAATATGTTATGTTTGAGTCTTACATGGTCGAGCTTGTTTTCGAGGATTTTTTCATCTATGTATGTGTGTTTTCTAAAATTTTATAGGCACTTTTTCAGTATTTGTACTTTCATTTTGCAGCCACGTAATTTAATAACTGCCACCCTAAACAGGTTCACTGGCACCAATTACGGTGATTCTGAAGATATGAAATGTGGCCTTATATCCTGGCGTTGGTTACTATAGTTTTTATACTATACAGTACTTCTTGGTCTATTTATACGTTTCAGGACATCGATATTTGTCACTTCAAAGAATTTTGAGGATATGATTAAGGCTGAGGGGTGGCGTCGAATCAACAAGGACGGGTAGAGAACGGTTTACATTTTAGAGATCAAGGCAAAAAGTTTACAGTTAACAATATTTTTCAATCTTTTCAAATTTGCGAGAATTCAAATCAAACTACTTGCCTTAGTAAGGGATGATGTCCGATTGACGTCACCTATTCGCAAAGAGTCAATTCTCAGAAAATGACTCACTGACAAGGTTGGTTACCATAATATTATGCTTAGATTTATACATTTTTGGAAGTAGATGAAGACAGGTTCACCACCTTGACAGGTTGATGATGGAGAGGCGATAGAAGGTCACTGTTGCTTGGTTGTTGAGATAACAGTTTATTGATTGATACAGGAATAAACTGAATACAATAATGATAACGTGAGATTCTAATCGCGAGGTATTGATGTATTGGTGATATCGATATGATCGTGATGATAGTAGTACGTCTCGTGACGGACTCGACAAGTTGAGTGAGGATTCATAATATATTGTCCTTCTTTTTGTATTAATGCAGTACATACATTACAATAGATATTGTCGTAATTATCAATCAAAACAAATACTACTGACCTAGTTATGATTGAGGAAACGCTGACAATAATTATTATTGTTCTAATGTTTACCCACAAAACCTACATATTAAAATGTACCACTAATTTAGTGCTAAATAGTATGCTTCACACTTACGTAAAATATTATGTTATTAAGATTTCTCCCCACACCCAACGCCCACGGTGGCCACGCGGCTTAAGCGTTGGACTTTCATGCCGTGGGTCCCAGGTTCAAATCCTGGATCTGGCAAGTACACATATTGTTTTTTAATTTGTGTGTGTGTCAGGGTATGGACTTAATAGGTTGAGCAAGTGGCTGACATCCATTTTTCGTAAAAACAAAATGTGTTAATACAAACCTCTTCTCTGTGGATGCCCATATGATCATATTAAGATCGGACATGGTCGAAGAAGAAGAAAATTTCTCCAATTTGTTGTAAGACCGTCAGAAGCTCCGGCCTAATCTCTGAAGTGAGTCAATTTAGTGCCTGTTTGTTTATGTAGTCAAATCTCGAAGGAATACATATTTTATTATGGTATAAATGGTTTGCTTTTTAAAGCATTTTACTCACACTTTGCACACTACAATGGCACATGTATATTATTGCTCAATTTTGGAGAAATTCTTGCAGTACAATGAAAAGTTTACCTCTCCGCCAAAACTACAGCACATGAAGTTTGCTTACGTCATTTAAGTAGAGGTCACAGTTAACTAGTGGTTTCCAAACTTTACGTTACTACGCTACCCATTTAAAACAATCTAAGCCTGGCGCCTCGCCCCTTTATTTCATTAAATACATTTTTACACTAAGGCGCTTTTTTCTACTAAAAGGGCTCGATATATGGATTTAATTGCATCTAATGCAGATTTTCTAAGGAATTATTGACCCACCCTCGTATCTTCATACAGGTTTGCAAACAACCTAACTTTTATAGGAATGTTTTTATGTAGTTTATAACTAGCTGCCGTTTTATAAACTATGCACTTGCAGACTGCAAACCTGTGGGCTCCGTGGCTACATTATTGTGTTTAACTTTTCGCGCCTCCCTTTGCAACAGTCCGCGCCTCCCCAGGGAGGCACACCCCCCAGTTTGGAAATCACTGTAGTAAACAGAGACAACGTAGGTTTACGTGCAGGCAAAGTCGAGTTGTAATTGTCGGAAGATGTACGGAAACTTCTATAATGGGAATACCTCCATTTCAATGCAGGATAAGTTGCATTGTATTCTCATGCCACGTGAGATTTAAATAAACACAAAATAAATAGGTTATAAACTATCGAATTACAACAATTGAGTTTATGATTTTTGGCATAGTTTATAAGGTCATTATTTTTATATAATATATGTTATACCGAGTGTGTGAAATTGCGTATTACATGAAATCGGCAAAATTTTGCCTAATTCATGAAAACTACAAGCACGTTACCTTATTCATGAATTAGGCAAATTATCTGCCGGGTGCGTGAATTCGGCAGAGTACGGAATTCTTAAATTTTAAACATGACAGTAGAAAAAGTAAATTTTATACGGATGATTTTATTAGTTATTATTGGACATAATAAAATATTATTATTATTAGGTTAGGTTAGGTTTTGTAATTCTGAATTCAACTGAATGTCTATTTTGAGGTTAGCTAGCAACCGTCAACAAACTATAAAATTGTACTATCACACACAAACAATCGACATTGCCTGATACCTAAGCACGAATTGAGTTTGGTTTAGTTGCAAAAAACATCACCGGAGCGCCACTATCTAATTTTCCCAATGCATAATCTAGGCAGAAAAATTACTGCCGAATTCACGCACTCGGCAGATATTTGACCTAATTCAAGAATAAGGCAACGGGCTTGCATTTTTCATGAAATTGGCAAAATTTTGCCGATTTCATGTAATACTCAATTTCACACATTCGGCGTTACATATTATATTAACAGTCTAAGCACTCTAAGCCCATATTATTTTGATACTCGAACATAACCAACTGATTCCGTCGCTTGTACTGGTAAAACTGGCCAAAATAGAATAATTAGTTGCTCATAAATCAATCAAACATCGGTAACTCGTAGTGCAGTGTGAAAGGCGCTGGTCTTTCATCCGGGAGTTCCGGGTTCTATTACCGATGAAGTCACAATATATTTATGTGATTTTCTCAAAGCGTGGGTGTTTGTGATTGTTTCACTTATATTACTGAATACACTACTGAATGTTTCACCACACTACTCTCATAATGTCTTTTGGCCTGTTGTATTATTATAAAGAATATATCTATATATCTATATATATATATATTAAATTAAACCCTGCCTCGCCAAACCATAATAGTTTAGGTATGATATGAACGATTGAACAAAAATGGTGCACACCTTTTCAGTAATATTTATTGGTTTTCGTTGAATTAAGAACACATATTACAGATGGTGTTAGTTAGTTTTTTTTTTAAATTCATTAAGCCATTTAAATCCATTCATCATCCATAATCGATAAAAATATTCTTTTCTCTATAAATATCTAAAATTACATATGGTTTAATGGCAAAATTTTAAATATTTTATAGGTAAACGAATAATTTTTGACCATTATCTTCTATGGCATGAATTAGGTAAAATGTAATTGAATTTTTAAAACTAACAAACACTTTCTACACATTGTAATCTTAATTCAATGAAAACAAATACGTTTGACAGACAAAGTTCAGTATGCACAATCAATGTCGTATCTTAATCGCTTACCTTCACCCTTTGTCACTGATATATATATATATATATTTATATTAAACAGTTGGGTCGTCTGTTACCGTGCATTTTCGGTAATTGTCAGCCCAACTATCATCGATCGTCTTTTAAATTATGAACGAAAAATATAAATTATTCTATTTTAGCCTTAAATCTAGGGAAAGATTCAAAATGATATTTCACTATCGGGAAAATTAGCGCATACAATCGGGGTGCGATCACTGAAATTTACATCTTTTTCTTGGCTGAGGATCGTGAACACTATTTAATTTTGCCATCCTTTGAGCGACCATGAATTTACATCCTTCTCGATCTTCCGCTTCTCTCATGGCAGAATGAATGGTGCCCCCAGTCAGCTCTTTCATTTGATCGCTCCAGCGCGCAGACGCTCTTCCTTTGCTTCGCCTTCCCTGGAGGCCACCAAAAACCACCAGTCCCAGAAATTTACAAGCATGACGTTAAAGTGTATAGTTTTTAATTCCTTCAATTTTGCACCGTCTTGCTAGTAATGTTAAGATTTATTAGTAAATCATTGTACAATAGCACCTCGTGCAGGCTCTTATTATGCCCTGAGGAAGTGAGGGTACTCCGACAATCCTTATGGCAATGAAAAAATATGTGATAGTCTATCAGCTTGTTCCAATCACCCACGCCATCGATGATACGTTTGAATCCAATGTCGCAGTTCTCACAGTGGCCAAGGCATGGTTGGGGAATAAAAATCTAGGCGTATCTCTAGCACTGATAAGAAAGAAGAAGAATTCCTTGTCACAGTTGTATATAATGGCATTCAACTACAGTGAAATGAATACACTAATCTTTTTAAAACCGTCCCTAAGCGAACCCTTTATGTTGAAATAATAAAATCGGATTTTTACTCGTTCCCACAGAGAGATAACAACGATATAAAAATTGGGATCTCTCGAATATATCACTGTCTATTTACGTAATCCCGATTTCCCAAAGGGAAAATTTGCCGTCAACGTCTCAAGGAGAGACTTGCTGCCTTGGTGCCTTCGCTTAATAGTGAGCCCAAAAACAATGCCAACGTATTTCGGCTTACTTTTTTTTGTTCGCCGACTAAGTAGCGTTTATCCGAATAAAGCCGACAAAAAAATTATTGTCAAAGACAGAGTACGACCACTTGGAATTGTCTAGGCATTTTAGTAATAGTTGGAAACGTTTTGTTCTTAAGTTTTAGTAGGTAATATATTAAGGCTTATATTGAATGAAAGTGTATATAATATAATATATTTGACATTCGAAATGAAATACTGGCACAGTATCTACGCCTAAAATAAAAATGATATTTTGAACATTCATGGATCACATTTCATTACATCAACCACTTATATTTGGATAGATTTTACACTAAAATAACGTACTTCTTGAACATACTAATATTTAATTAACTACCAACCAACATAAAATATAATATTAATTATTATAATCAATAGAATTAAACTAACCAACACCATCTGTAAATTGTAGACTTATTTCAATGAAAAGAAGTACGTATGACTGACAAAATTTATTGTGGACTATTTATGTCGGATCTTAACAGCCTACCTCCACCCTTTACCACTGGTTGGAGCATATGGACACCACACGGCGCCTGCGCCTCCATGAATCCCTCGCCTGTTTTCTTGCGCCATTCCAGATCAGGTGGGCATCCCGTAGCTCGATATATACCCTTTAAATAGTGTTTAGCGGCCTTCTTTTCTTCTTGGTCGTACACTCATGGCTGAGGATCGTGACCACTTTTTATTTTTGCCATCCTTTGAGCGACCAAGACTTTCCATCCTTCTCGATCTTCCACCTCGATGCCAAAATCTGGTTGACTTGAAGAACAGGCACACCAGGTTGAAATTTTCTTCAGGCTCTCGCAGCACAGTCGAGTCAGGTTCAATGTCACCTCTTCACTCAGCATGATAAAAGGTTGCTTGGTGTGCGCTCTCTTATCTCCCCGTTACTTCTAAATTCATACTACTACACACCCAGTAACCATCGCAAATATCTACTGTCGAAACTCAATATACGGTTGCTCTGAACCTTAAACTTAAACCTAAAAACTCACTACCGTAAAGCAGTATTGTCAAAATACAATCGATGAATAGGTGGCATTTGGTGTTAACCAATGAGTGAAAGTGTGTCCCAGACACTCCAAATAGAGTTGAATGTTGCCCCAGCCATTTCCGTTCGGATAGCGAGATCTCGTTGAAAAGTACCTTCTCCTATGTTGTGTACCTACAAGTAATCGAAGCTGTCCACTTTAGGCAATATTATAATTTATTTATTTTTCAATGGTATCTCTAACACTTGCGAAAAAGACAAGGAACTTTAAAAAAAAAAATTAATATAAGTTGGTTGGGCCAAATATGGTGGCTGTCATCCCTTATTTCCCCACCTACCTTATATCCTTATTTATTATTGTCACAAAACCAGGCAACCAGCAATTACGGGCCATGAGACGACCGTGATTGCGAATAACATTCAGTTAGTTCGAGTAACATCAAGAAAGTGGTCGCATTACGGGTTTGTTATAGATTAGCCGTCGTTAACTACCGAGTGACTCAAAACGCATGTCTGTTACGGTTTGAGTAAACGTCGCGTCTATGTCATTCATCCTGAACTTATCATCATCATTCATCAACCTCATATATCATCCATCAAAAGTGTACCGTCCATTTATCAGTGCGTGAACGCCAAACCGGCCACAGCGTGCGCCAGCCCTCTCAACATAGGTCAGTGTCTGGCATCCTGTGTAAGCCCCTCCTCCCTAGATCCGTAATCCACCAACCAGCATCACCTTCAAATTAGTCCACTGTTAAAAGCGCCACCATTATTATTATTTTATATTACTTTTTCATAACTAAAAATATCTGTGAGCTTGAAGTCTTTTTTTTTAAATAACGGTTAGTTCAGTAAAGTTTCATACGACAAAATAATTGTATATTTTGTATATACTTAAGTAATTCTTTCGCATCAAGCAGGATATTTATTTCAATAACCTTAAAAGAATTCAATAATGTCACAGTGACAAATTTTGGCGCGTGAATTGAATGATTGATTGCCCAGAAATAGTTTGGGCGAGTGTGAAGTGAGGCGCAGGTGCATCCGAGCTTTTCACAAAAAGCTCTTTTCATTTGGGACGCTGCCAAAGTTGGGGAAAGTTGAATTGAATCAAACTTTCGGTCGGTCGCCTTACCGGATATCCGATTCCATTATACCTGTAGGGATTTCCATAGAAACTTCTAATATAAATGCGGGAAATCGTTGAGTATTTAACGAATTTTACGTGTTTTTTGAAAAATATGTACCAAATTTCCCAATTCTGTAATTTGTTTTTGTTTTATTTCCAAATCAAAAAAAAAAGGATGTAATGAACACACATACTTTTGAAAACACTACAGTGGCGAAAGGTGGAGGTATGCTGTTAAGATCCTACATAAATAGTGTGCACTAAGCATTGTCAGTCAAACGTACTTGGTTTCATACATAATTTTGAAAAAATTAAGACACCCCGCAGGAATCGAACTTGCATCTTTCGGGTATCGCGTCCATGCACATATAATCAACATGTTAAAGGAGTCATACTTAATTGTAACAAATTTTAACTAATGGCTTTTAATAGTCACTGAAGTGCTTTCCAAATTGAGCTACTATAGATACTACTTAGATATTATTAACTATGCATAGTCGAATTATTCAGTTTGTGCTTTGTGCAGGTTAATTAATTTTTCTCATATTATTACTAAGTAACTTGGAAAACCTAATATTATGGAAACATTGTGATTTTAATTAAACTAAATATTTTTATAAATAAACCATGAATATACTTTAAACATATGTACTACATACATAGTTCTGAAACACTCATGAGAAATATTATAGCCAATAGAAAAAATCTTTTTTTAAAAAAGCAAGACACCCGGTCGGGCAGTGCATTACCACTATGTTACGACTCCCATAAAACACCCAGCAGAAAACGAACCTGCGTCTCTTGAGTATCGCACCCTGTGCATTATCACTATGCTACGACTGCCATGCTTAATTGTGACAAATTATAACTATTTTAACTGCCGGGTGTCTTACTTTTTTCAAAAAAGATTTTTTCTATTGGCTATATTTTCTTATGAGTGTTTTCAGAATTATTATGTATGTTCAATAATTAGAATGGTACATTCTTAAAATCTTGTGAATTATTCGTTGAATAAAAGAAATAGTTAATTAATATTGTACTACATTACAGTGATATTTGATAGTTTTAGCATAAAAAAAGATTTAGACGAAAGGGAGTGAACGAAAAGAGCAATGCAAAAGTTTAAATGTAAATATAATCACAACAATCACATTTTTTCCGACCATGTCCGATCCTAATATGGGCTCCACAGAGTAGAGGTTTCTCTTAACAGTTTTTTTTTACGAGAAATGGATGTTAGACACTTACTCAACCTATTAAGTCTAAGTCTGACTCAAACATAAATTGAAAAACAATATATTGTGTACTTGACAAACCCAGAATTCAAACCTGGGACCCACGACGCTCTATAAGCCGATAATAAGAAGAACAATAAGAAATTTTATATTATGAAAGTCATTGTCGAGTTTAAATTACTGTTTAATTACTACAGTAATGCTGACATATTTAATACTTAGAAATGAAAAAGCACTAATATAATCGGTATATATTTATAAATAAACCATAGGTATTAGTTTGTACCCACGATGGCCCAGTGTTGCATGTTGTGATTTCATTTAAAATTGTGGCCAAGATCCATACCGGATTTCAGAGCCAAGCAAGTTCACGTAAATTACAACAAAAAAATCTTGGAGTGATCCGTGACGTCGCTTAGTAATTAAAGTAATGCCTACCTACTTTGATTTAAAATACAAAAGCCGATCGCCAATTATTAGTAGCTCAATCTGGAAAGTGCTTCAGAGTGTATTAAGAGCCATTGACGCCTTTAGCATAGTGGTCTATGTGCATGGGCGCGAAATCCGAGAGATGCAGGTTCGATTCCTGCGGGGTGTCTTAATTTTTTCGAAAAGATTTTTTTTATTGGTTATTATAATATTTTCTCAGAAGTGTTTTCAAAAATTATGTATGTTCAATTTAGTTTTAACATGGCTTTAACCAGGGAACTCAGAAATAATGGGAACTGAAATACACAACGGGTAAGGCGATAGCAGGTAACCGACTCGAGTAAGGATGAAGCCGGGTTAAACTTTCACACGTGTTAAGAATACGTTTTACGTCGAATACTAAAAACTGCTCTCGGTTTATGCATTTACGCTCATTTAATGTTAGTGTATTACACACACTATTTCACGTGCATAATGCGTGCTTCATTTTCGTAGGACACTCACACATTCAAAAGCTTGCTTCACCATGCGGCGTATTGAATATTGCCTATCGGTATTCTATTTATTATCTGTTCTGTGGCTAAAACATTATAATATTCATAACGATGTCCATTAGCAAGTTCAAGTAAGTTACATCAAAAAATATTGGAGTGATCCGTGACGTCGGTTAGTAATTAAAGTAATACCTACTTTGATTTAAAATACAAAAGCCGATAGCCAATAGTAGTTCAATTCGGAAAGCGCTTCAGAGAGTATCAAGAGTCATTAGTTAAAATTTGTCGCAAGTAAGTATCACGCCTTTAGCATAGTCGTCTATGTACATGGGTGCAAAACCCAAGAGATGCATGTTCGATTCCTGCGGGGTGTTTTACTTTTTTCAAAAAGATTTTTTCTATTGTATATATAAATAATATATTTTTTCAGAAGTGTTTTCAAAAATTATCTACCTATACATAATAAATGTTGTAAGCAAGGAAAAACTCATTTTAAAATAAATCTCAAAGTTGCTTGTCCACAATCGATCGTATCTACGGCTGGAGTCGAACTTCACAAACCTTTTCCATTTCCAATCGCAGTCACGACTCATGGCGACGCGTTGAAAATAAAAGATCTCCGATTACTTTGTGTTGTGTTGATTGTAATTGAGTGTTGTGATATCAGAGCTTAAAGCTCGGGGAACCCGTTAGAGAGACACAGTGCTTCTCATTATGTGGTGATTTGCGTATTCTAGACATTTTTTTTTTACTGTGAATTAAACAAAACGATATTATTGTATAATATCGGTTTTGGTATGTGACCTTGTATAATTTTTAATAAACTATTTATTTTATTCAACGAATATGACACAAAGTTTCAGACTGTAATATTCTATATACTGAATAAATATAATTTGAAAACATCTAATGCATATACACACTATAAAAAATCATTTTGTAGAAAAAATACGACACCCGACGGGAAACGATTTTTTCTAGTGTGTATATGCATGAGATGTTTTCAAATTATGTTTCAAATTATTCAGTATATATTTATAATGTTACAATCTGAAATCTTGTGTCTTATTCGTTGAATAAAAGAATCAGTTTATTAAAATTATTAGCAAGTCTAAGTACGTTATAAAAATTAAATAATGGAGTAATCCGCGTCGTCGGTTGGTAATTAAGGAATTATTTGATACCTACCTTAATTTAATATACTAAAACCGATAGCCAACCTTATAACGAAATTCGATTTACTACTAATTAAAGTCAAATTAAGGTCTAAGGCGCCTGTAGTTTAATTGGTAAAACATATTGGCGCAAATCCAGCAGATCCAGTCCCGTCGGGTGTCATATTTTTTCTACAATACGATTTTTCTAGTGTGTATTATATATGCATGAGATGTTTTCAAAATACTTGTAATATTTCTTTTCGTACTTTCTTCAAATGTTTTCGGTCCATAACACCTTTTTATGTTGAGTAATGTTCGCTGTCATTTTATCTTAAAGCAGGTCACTGGCATTTTTTACAGTTAGTACCAAAAAATATTGATGAAAATATCTATAATATAATCAATAATGGACTAATGGAATGAACTGACGAATATTTAGAAAATTCACAATCAGTATCGATCGGCATTGATCATTATGAGTACAAATTGAGATGCGTTTATTTGTTCATTTCTAAGCCTGTTTTTCACCCACTTTCTACAATTAACTTACTCGTATATAATGTGAAATATTGATAGTACTAAAATATCAATAGGCCAAAATGCTTTTGATTGTAAATGGCAGAAAAAACGACAGTCTAATACTAATAATGCTGTGGAATGAAATTAATACAAAAAATAACATGTTTGGCGATAGTTTAGATGGACTGTATTTAGGTTTATGTTTCATATGGATGAAGGGACTCCAGGTACTTACCTTTCGATGTTGGGACTCTTGGAGTACTTCTATATTTCAGGTCACTTACACGCATCTTTGTTATGTTCATGGTAAGCCAGGACACGCCACGTACGGCCTTACTCGAAAGCTAGGCGTTAATGTAAATTGAGCTTTGGAAGTTCAATGTTGATTATGATAGTCGGTTAAATATTTTATCGCAATTTAATAGAATTGAAACGTATTGATATTTGACCAGCGCTCGAAATGGAAAAGCTTACGAACCGAAGCGCTCGCCAATTTTTTGAAGATATTAACATAGTTAACAAATTCTATGTGTATTTTATAAAAATAAGTTTGTTAGATTTTTGTTACATTACCTATCTTGCTCAGACGGTCAAATTATTTTTTCCACGAGACGGAGCGATAATTTTATCAATTTTACGAACCGGAACGGCGCTCCAGTGCGCTCTGGTCCATTTCGAGCCCTGTATTTGACGACTATGATCCACTATCCAGGTTGAATGTATAATGCTAACCTAACTGGTACAAATATTATAATTATTTTGTTTGGTATAAAGGTATTATTTGTAATTGTCACATACTTTTTGAAGTTATACTTCTTTTGGCGCATTTGAGAAAACAGATCAGAGTGTATTTTTGGCGTGTGACGAAGTTGCGCGCGCCGACGTAACACATAATTTATTATTATGGTTATATTCATTTCGGTCTCAAGGGTACATTTCAATACAACCAAGTAAAGAGCACGTGTTGTAAACATAACCAATATTGTGTCATAATAAATATATATGTTTATAAACAAATTTCTGGAGACTAACATTTTACACTGTTAATTTATATTCATAAAACTTTATTTATTGGAGTGTATATTTTATTTTTCATTGTAAAGATTGTATATCAAGATTCGGAGCTATATTTATGTAAGTATTATTTATGAGTAAAATTATATATTATCAATAAATAAATAATTTTTGTGAATATTGAGTTGGTAAATAATTCAAAAAGTATATTAAAATTTGATTTTCTATTAATTCATAACGCGCACTTCTGAATGGATTATAACTATATATGGCAAAGATGAGTTTTTGTCCAATATAATAATTAAATTACAATTATCATGTGCTATATGAGACACAGATGAATCGCGTACGTTTTCATCAACTCAATCCACTGTAATATTAATAGACTCAGGTAACGGCTTATTTTGTTTTGTTACGCCAAAGAAGTATAACTTCTAACGCGCGTACATAAGTACACACACCGATTTTTGTAAAATATATAGTTATTGCCAATAATATTATCTTAAAAACCACACTACTGACATCGTAATATTTGTTAGTATTATACTTATATCTATATAATATAAAAGATGATTATAAATTATACCTTATGTGAAGAATATTTATTGTAAAAAATGGTCAACCTTTGCTAAACGACTCCATGACCAAACGACAGACTCTGTACGAAAAGTTTGAGAACCGCTATAAATACTAGACGTATATTACAAAGTTAGTAAAGTCTGTAAGTTCTTTTGAAACACCCTATACCTGTCTGGAAAAGTACCTACTATATAAGTACTTTTTGTCTGATTGAAAAAGGTGAGATTTTGTAT
Source organism: Rhyacophila brunnea (assembly GCA_022495005.1). NCBI lineage: Eukaryota > Metazoa > Arthropoda > Insecta > Trichoptera > Rhyacophilidae > Rhyacophila > Rhyacophila brunnea. Next base: position 211,311 of record JAGYXB010001199.1, read on the forward strand.
TGAAGCCTTTTTTTACAAAATGGTGAGTCAGGTGAAAAGATGTTCTTTTATTGTTGGAAATTCTCACGATTCGAGAGATTTTTTACACAATGAATGACATTGAAATCGTAATTTTAATATTCCTTTGACATAATTACATTGACACACAATAGAATAATTCCATTTTTTTCATTCCTTTATACAAAAAATATAAATGGTTAAGACGGTAATAATAAAGACGGTCTTTTAAATAACAGCATATTTCAATTACCCATACTATTTCTAGCGCTCGAGATTGCCAAGCAGAAACGTGTTTACTTAATGGTTTCATGGGTTTCGTGTTCGATTTTTTGGTCTGCCAAATTAATATGTTGATTTTCTATCTGTACGAGGGTAGTCCCAGAAGTACCCGACATAACAAAAAAAACACAAAAAATTTGGGAAAAAATATCTTTATTTCTCTACCTAACGTCCTTTTAGGTTGTGGCACTTTTCCCAGCGTTGTCCAATAGCTTCGATAGCCTGTTTATAGTGAGAATCGTCGAGCTCCTCAAAATAGGCATCAACCGCAGACTCCACCTCTTCATTGTTGGCAAATCTTTTACCACCGAGCCACTTTTTCAAGTTTTAATCTTTTTAGACACCCCGCAGGAATTGAACCTGCGTCTCTCGGGTATCGCGCCCATGCACATAGACCACTATGTTAAAGGCGTCATACTTAATTGCGACACATTTTAACTAAGGGCTTTTAATACCCTCTGAAGCGCTTTCCAAACCGAGTTACTATTGACGATCGGCTTTTGTATTGTAAATCAAAGTAGGTATTACTTTAATTACTAACTGACGTCACGGATCACTCCAAGATTTTTGTTGTAACTTACTTGAATTTGATAATAATTTTTAATTAATTATTTTTTTATTCAACGAATAATTCACAAGATTTAAGAATATGGTAGATATTCTAAATATGTATGTTCAATAAATGTAACATTCTTAAGCCTTGTGAATTATTCGTTGAATAAATAAAATAGGTAATCATCATCAGCCGGGGTTAATCCACTGCTGGATGAAGACCTCCCCAAGATTTCTCCATCTCTCTCGGTCATGTGTCGTTCGGTGCCACGTATTTCCGCCGAACTTTACCAGTTCGTCAATCCAGCGGCTTTTAGGGCGGCCCTGTGGCCGTTTCATACCCATTGGGTACCACTGGATGACGGCATTTGTTCAGCGGCCGTCCTTTCGGCGAGCAATGTGCCCCGCCCATCTCCCTTTCAGCTTTTTGGAAACGTCTATTACATCGCGTACTCCTGTCTGCTTCCTAACCAATTCGTTTCTCTTACGGTCCTTTCGCGTGATGCCCAACATACACCTCTCCATGCCTCGCTGTGCGACTCTTAGCCTTTGGACATCTCTCGTGTTGAGGGTCTACATCTCGCAGCCATACCTGAGCACAGGTAGCACACATTGGTTGAACACCCTACGCTTAAGACATAATGGTAGGTCACTCTTGAAGATACTATTCAGACGTCCGAAAGCACTCCATCCCAGCTTTGTTCTTCGAACAATATCATCGTGCATGCTTCCGTCTATGGACACCTGCTGTCCGAGATAGACGTAGCTGCTGACTTGCTCGAGTTGGGTGCCAAAAATACAGATAATCGCAGGGTCCGAAAAACAGTTACTCATTACTTTTGTCTTTGAGACATTTATCTTTAGACCGACCGTTTGACTGACACCCGCGAGTTCTTGCATTCTACCTTGGAGGTCTTTCGGGTCTTGTGAGAGTATAACAATATCATCTGCAAAGCGCAGGTGACTGAGGTACTCCCCATTAATTGGAACACCTTTTTCCTCCCAATCAAGTTTCCTAAATAAGTCCTCAAGAGTAGCGGTGAATAGTTTAGATGAAATGGTATCACCTTGCCGGACACCTTTGTTAATGGGGAATTTACACGACCGTTTGTGGAGTTTCACCCATGCTGTGGTATCACTGTATATACTGTTCAATATGTTTATGTAGCGTCTGGAAATTCCTTGGTTGCTAATTAATAATTAACACTAAATTATTTAAAATTGTAGATGTTTTCATGGTATATAAAGATTCTCTGAATATAAAGGAATGTTACCTGGAATACGTACGAGTATATTGTAATTTATTCGAAAAAGAATTTTCATATGAAATAAATTTAAGGTATTAAAAAAGGCATGTACAGTGAAATGAAGACATAAGGTAGGTAACCCTAATTTGGTATCCTCTATGCTCGAGTAGATACTGTAAATTCTACAAGGCAGGTTCACCAAATCTGGAACGCGATGAATTTACGAAGGACGCGGTTTTATCCCATTTCCAGTATGACACAGTAAATATTTCGGATGCCTCAAGAAGAACATTTATAAGATGTAATCGTGCAAGCTTACTACATTCTTTGTAGAATATTTAAAGGAATATAACTGGGTGACAGTGACGTCTCTAGGTAAACTGCCTCCCTTAGGAACCCTCAGACTTAGAATGTCACTCCCTTTCATTTTTACAACGTTTTTCTTAGCTCGTATTCTTATTTGTCCGGTGGTTCTTTGTCCTTCCTATAGTTACTATTGACGATCGGATTTTGTATTGTAAATCAAAGTAGGTATTGCTTTAATTACTAAACGACGTCACGGATCACTCCAAGATTTTTTGTAGTAACTTACTTGAATTCGCTAATAATTTTTAATTTATTATTTTTAGTTCGGATTCTTATTTGTCCGGTGGTTCTTTGTCCGGTAAAAATCTTGTAATCCATTTTCAACTAACTTCCCGACTAGCTAGACATTTGAAACTTTTAAAATATATCAGACCACTATACCAATGCATTCTTTTAATACTTTTAGCCATCTTTAAGTAGAATTCAATTCATTTTCAGTTCATTCTGTTTTGTATGAAAAGTTATTTCAACACCATTATTGGTTGCTAGGGGGGAGACTGAAGCTTTCGAGATGTGGCTGTATAGGCGCATCCTCAAAATTCCTTGGACTGACCTGGTGACAAATGTTGAAGTTCTCAATTGAATGGGGAAGGACCGAGAAGTTCTACGTAGTATCAAAACCAGGAAACTACAGTACCTCGGCCACATTATGCGAGGACAAAAATACAGCATTCCCCAACTTGTCATTCATGGAAAGATCAAGGGGAAGCGTAGCAGAAGACGGCGCCGCATTTCTTGGCTTAAGAACCTCTGTGATTGGTACGAGTGCAGCTCCACTGAACTGTTCCGGGTAGCAGACGACAAAGATAAGATCGCCTTGATGGTGGTGATCTCCGCTAGGGGATGGCACAATAAGAAGAAGAAGGGGTCTGGGATCCTAGCAACTAAATTATTAATATATACGTGCGTTACTATGGAAATCAATATGACAATATGTCAAAATGACATTTCAGTATTATTTCTATCAAGTTCAAATTTTTTTGATCGTTTAAGCTAGTCAAGTCAAGTTTATATGATTCAACATAAAATTTAAAATCGTTGTATATAAAAAGTTCTTTTCATCTTGTAATTGTTAGTCTCAAATTGTATGCAAATTAATTCTTGGGCATCTACCGACCTATTTTATTAGTCATAATCTACTGAGGATTGGAGCATTTTAAAGCAACGTATTCATAAACAGCGGTGTTTTAGGAACGTGGACGTCTGATGTTTCGTGAAAATGACAGGTCTCCATCCTCCGTGATTTTTTTTCTTATGTAATAAACCGACATTGGTTAATACAATACAAAATATGAATAATAGAATAGTTACCAGGATTTTTAATGCTTCCATCATTTTTTAAGCTAAAATGTAATGGAAAACCGATACTGCTATGCTATCAAAAGTTGTAATATTCGTATTAATTACTTCATTTGCCGCCCTTTAAAATATGTCACCTCTAAGCAACGTATGACCTGCTTACCCTTACGAGATGTCACTGCTGGAAGATACACCTATCTTATCTATGTTATTATCATTATTGTGAAAAAACCCACTGCTAGTGAAGGATAAAAAACTCTTAGACCTTTACGTTATATTGCTATGAAAAAGAAAATAACGTGGGGTTAGTGCCGAAAGTTGATAAGTCGACATATTAAGTATTTTGAGTTTATGATCACTTATGTGTATTCAGAAAAATATGTGTGCCTAAAAAAAGATTGCTTCTGATCCGACGATTGGAAGGTACTATTTAAGCTAGTAGTAACATTATTACTGCTTAAGTCAGGGAAAAGTTTGAAAGTCGACACTAGCCTATATCTTTAGATACAATAATTATTGTACACAATTTTTGTACAACAAAAGGTTTGTTCTTATATTGTGAAACCTAAAATTTCAAAATATAGGCATCATAATTTAAAACATGGTATGCCAAAGTTTATAACTACACTTACAAAGTATTTTTTTTTATAAAATTAACGCTATTTTTCAACGCATTTTGTCATACTTGGAAAATAAAAATTACTTGTTCCATTATAGTGAATAAGTTGAGTTGATCTAACTTTTACTTAAATAAATGAAATACATATAATACGTATTATACTGACCACAGAATAGACACGATCAGATATTCGATACTTTTCTTCTTTGTTTCCAATACACAATACAACAGTGGCGAAGGCTCCATACTAAGCGATTATTTAAAGCTTACCTTCTATTTTCAAGTATTTAATTTATATAAATAAATATCTATATTGTAGGACATTGTAGGTTATAATAAAAATATTGATTGCCATCTATCGACGTTATTTATAAGTAGAACTTTTAATTTAGTCATGTTTCGAATCAAAAATAAATGACGGAACGTCCAACGTGAGTGCTATTTTTAGAATTATTTCAACGATAATCCAAGCCGAATTTTCTACCAAAATTCAGTTGCCAACTTCATGCATGTCTGCGTTTTTGTTCGAGACTCGGAAGCGTTAACAGACAAGCTTATTCGAAATGTTGATTTGTTTATTGTCTTTGCTTATCTTTAAAAGCAAATAATAAATAATAAGGATGATTAAAAAATAATAACTATTGTGTTCGATCACATATAATTTATAAATTGTTATTAAAAATAAATATTGTATTAATTCGCGATTATTATTTAGGTTACTTCAGTCATAGACAAACATAACATCCTATTCACAGTTTATGTCATTTTGACATGTCAAAGCGGTGGTAAAGGTTTATTTTATAATACAAAATTCATTGTGTTACTGTGAATGTGGATAAATTATCTCATATTGTACCGAAATCATTCGCCAGTGCTTTAAATATATAAGTATTTATTAAATTGTGTAGTGTCCCGGTAGAAAATGTGCGAACGATTGCATTTAAAAATTATCAAAGCTTGACCTTCCAAAGGTTCATTTAGATTTGAATACAGCAAAAAACTTATATTAGACATTTTCACAACAATTTATAAATGATAAATGTTTGTTTTTAACTGGCAGTTATACATTAAACAAACTTTTTTGTTGGCGATGCGTATTGTTTGGTAAAGAAAGTATGCGTGGAATTCTACTGCCATAAGTGATTTAAATAATTTGACAAATTCAGCGGTGAAACCTATGACCAGTGTGTCGTTGTCATTAGTGTGCACCTATTCATCAGTAGTAATGTCGTAAGTATTATCTTCTTATTTCCCGTAAGTTACCTGACAAGTGTGCTCTTTTTCTCTGATCTCCACAGCTTACCTCTTTCCAAAAGTCACCCTTCGCCACTGGTACAATGTGTATCGTGGTTTTATTTTAATTTTTGATTTATCGAGGATACACTTCTAATTTTATAGAACACCTAGAAGGAGAAAAACACTCAAAGATCAATAAGATTATATTTCAATGTCGAATCGTAATGGTGACATTTGAAGTTGCAACACTTTCCTGTTGGAAAAAAATCGCCATCGTGTTTACATTATTCTCAGAATCACTGTCGATATTAACCTTTTTCAGTTCATAATAGAGTTTCCCATAAATTAATATATATATATAGTAGGTATAAGGAAAATCTTGTAATAATATTACTTTTCCGTAAATTTCTCCAATAATCATTCAGGTGGGTGTGAAGGTAAAGTTACGAGTAAAATTTATGGATTTACGTGAGTTGCTGAAAAAATTATAAAATTGACAAACATAATCTCTATATATATAAAAATCTCGTGTCACGATGTTATTTGTGGTCGAGCTCCTCCGAAATGGCTCGACCGATTTTTATGAATTTTTTTATGTATATTTGTTAGGTATGAGAATAGGTCAACAAGTATATTTCATACCGCTAGATGATTAGGGTATCTCTATCCAGAAAAATTTTCTTTTATTTTTTTTGACAATTTTTTTTTTTGTATTTTTTTTTATTATTTGGCATAAAAATACCTATAACCCCAAATTTTCATTCTCCTACCCCTACCCTCCCATTTTTTAATCGCGATTTTATTATTTTTGTATGAACAAATTTATTCGTCGTTCGTATTTCAAACAGAACGAAATTATTTATGTTGTTGAATGACACATGGCGCTACATCCGAGAAGAATTCAAGAGAAGCGTCGCGTCATTTTGACATTTCATTCTGCATATCACAACGCAGTGCGTGCAAAATTTTGTACGATTTATTTTAATTTATCTATTTTTATGTGCGTGTATTACAGTGCACAATGCCAGCAAGACGCAAGGGGGGCCATTTGGGCCGTCGAACGAATAAAGCAACAAACATGCGAAATAGTAGAGCAGAAAGAACAGACGAACAAATCCAACAAGATAACAAAAACGTGCGTGTGAGCATGTCGCAATCGCGTGCATCTCAATCACAAGAGGCACGAGCTGAACGAAATCAACAACGAAAATTGTAACGGAGCCAAGCGCGCCGGTTCGTAGTTAACACATGCAGAGCAAATGGCCGACAACGCCAACAAGTACATCGAACATTTACATCCGCTTCGTTCCTTCGTCTCGCATTCGAGTACGAGCCAGATATTGAATATTCCGCTCATCCGAAAGTGCTGATTGGTGCTATGGACAAAGAATGTCCCCATTGTCATGCGCTCAAATTCAAACATGAGTCAGCTGGGATGTGTTGCGCATCAGGAAAAGTGCAACTAGCAGAAATTGAGATACCACCAGAACCATTGAACGGCTTGCTCATCGGCACGGTTCCAGATTCAAACCTGTTCCTGAAGTCCATTTGCACATTCAATTCATGCTTCCAAAAGACTTCGTTCGGAGCAACAGAAATAGTTCACAATACTGCGGCAAATGGTCAACAATTCCATTCTACGTTCAAAATCAAAGGCCAAGTATACCACAAAGTAGGCTCATTGCTGCCAATGTCAAACGAACCACATAATTTTTTACAAATCTACTTCATGGGCGGTGAGGACATCAATCATGTGGATGCACGCTGCGGCTACAATAGCCTAAATTCGCCTATTTCCAGGCGCATCGTCGGCGAACTGGACGCCCTGTTGAATGAGCACAATGAATTATTGAAATTCTTCAAAGCACACATGCACGAATTGTAAAGTGACAATCACGCTATTGTCATCAATCCTGATAAAACACCAGCTGGAGAGCACGTGCGTCGATTCAATGCATCTGTTGTTGACGACATTGCTGGAATCATGGCACATCGACGCGAGAAATCGTGATTCGAAGAAGAAACAATAATCTGGAGTTCATCGCTGACACACACCGTTCATACGACGCTCTCCAATATCCACTAATTTTCTGGAAGGGACAAGACGGATATTGCATAAACATTAAATAACGAGATCCTGTCACAGGTAATTCATTCATTATGAACATCATTACTCATTTTGAATTGAGAAAATGAATGGTTGATGTTTTTTGTTTTTATCGGCGGTCATCGTCTACAGCGCTCTATTCCTCTTTCTGTCATATATCCCATCTCCACACACTTACGATACATTCCTTATTTTTTATTTAACAACCAAAATATTCACTAGAAATAATTTATATGGCAGAACAACGTTTGCCGGGTCAGCTAGTTAATTATAATAATATATAAATCACTTTATAAAACGAACATTTCATTCATTATCAGAATAATGAATTAATTATTATATTGAGTAATATTAATAACAACTACAAAATACAATATATTAAATCAAACAACGTACTTACAAATAAAAAATATGTAGGATGTATGTACATTTGCAGCAAATATTGAGGAAAGCAAATTAGAATTTATAAACTACATTTATGATAACTATTATTTTATTATATCTTAGAAATCGGGGGCATCGGTTGTTTGTTCTCCCGATGTGCAGAACTAACTTGCCATTGGCAATGCCAATTGGGCGGACAATGGTTTAATTTATAACGTACGAATGTTGAGATGCAAACTCCGAAGCCACTAACCGAAAGTTGCAAGCAAACTCACCACTGTCCATTACCAAATCATTCAATTTAGTCACTTAAATTATATTATTTTAAAAATTCTAAGATCTATAACACTCAGAACTCACACGTTCGTATAAACTACATTACTACAGTATTAGAATTACTACAGCATCTATTTTATTTGATTTCTCACGATATGACTTTGACAGTGGCAATTATGCTTTTATACAACTCCAAAGAATGGGGGTACTGATATTAAATCTAGCCAATATTATTAGCGACTAAAGGCAATCGAGTATTCAGGTATCTTACAATTTTATTTGTTGAATATAGGTAATATAATATACCTACTGAAGAAACTAAAATATGAATGATTTTTCCGACAAACAATCCAATAAATGTAATACCTACCTATAATTTCTATATACATGTTATCAAAATTGCCAGTAAATTTTTGTACTTAATAAAAAAGTAATGGACTGCTTAGCTTAATATTAACCGCTTTTTGTGGAGAGAAAATATTATACTATTCACTCCCCGTACCTGCCAATGGGCATCAGCGCATGTTCCAATCGGGCTTCAAATTTGCTAAAACCTACCTCATGAAATTGAAATACTTACAAGTACGTTATCTTTTATATTTTCCAGTGGGACATAAAGTGAAGTGGAAACAAGTCAATTAGCTGTGAGGATACATCTGAAATCATGGAGAAAAAAGTGGACGACGAAATCAAAAAGCCTGGTGAGTTAATCAATTAAATTATTGAGATTTATTTTCAAGATAGTTATCATTGACTTTGTGATAAATAGTTTACAATAAGTTATAGAACGAGTGTATCAGTTGGTATTGTCATATATTATATAGATTGCTTCACGATGGGTCAAGTTTGAGTAGGTACCAAAATGTACAATTGAGTTAATTGTAATTGAAATGTATGCCGTAAAATTGTACATTTCGAAAACCAATCTGAAAGCATTTCAGTGCTTACCGGATAAATTATCCTCACTGAAACTGCAAGCATCGCCAACAATTTTATTCCATCTAAACTCTAGAGCAGGTCTGGGCAAACTACGGTCCGCCAAGTATTTTATTTGGGGGGCGCGACCTTTCATCGTATTCCTGAAAAAGTTAAATATTCTTAATTCGGACAAATTCAAACAACTTAAAGATTCTGCTCGAAAACTGTTCGTTGTGTTGGGATTAACCTACATAATATTATGTGAACAAACATTTTCAATTATGAATATCAATAAAAACTCTGTACGATCAAGCATCACCGATGAACATTTACAAGCAGTTTTAAGAATCTCAACTACAAAATAAATACCTGATATATAAAAATAATGTAAAAAGTTTCATTATTTTCATTAAATTGTTGGCTGTAAGAAAAACATTTATTTTTTTTATGTTGAAATTCCTTTTTCATGGTAATAAAATAAATAATTTATGTCTGAAATAGTATTTTACTTCCGGACCGCCGTTCATTTTATATTCCTAATGTGGCCCTTCATCTGATTTATATATTATATACACAAGAATACTGTTATCGGCCGCTATCGGCAGCAATTGAGGGTAGTTTTTCATATTTTTGTATCGAAGTTTTAGGTAGTTAGGTTAAAGGTAGTTGTAATTGTTACAGTAAATGCTATGTTTTAGCTGTGCTAACTTTTAGAACGAGTTAGACAGTTTTGACTGTTTAGAGTAGACGGCTAATATAGTGTAACAATTATAATACTTTGATATGAACATATGAAAAACTACCCTCAATAGCTGCCGATAGTAGTCTTGTGTATATAATAGATGCGCAGATGTATGAATACTAGTTAATTTGGTAGACGCGGGTGACACTGTTTGGTAAAGCACATTAGCAGGAATCCAATGGATGCAGATTAAAGTCCCGCCTGTCGTCATATATTTTGTAGTAGGTGTTTCTAAAAAAATGTATTTAATATTAGAAAATGGATGAATAATTCATATTGATTAAAAGATTGTGCATAACTGTCCTGAAATAATTACTGATAACTTCACAAATATATAATATAAACACTGATGTTTAAAAATTATATTAATTACTATACTAAGTGGAGATCCCATTAATAGTATTACGAGCTATATTATGCTCGCATCTATAATTATTTTAGAAAGTGCCTCATATAAAATGGTGGTAAAAAGTGCCCCTATAAAGTTTCTACCCAATCCCATCATATATTGCTTACCACTGCCAATGAAAGTAAAAGAACATTACCCGTGCGTTACCCATCAGGTGGTCATTAGATATAATTAGCATGTTATTTAAACGTGACAATTAAATAAAAATTAAAAGGTCCACAGCGAATGGGATATTATTAATAATAAAAATAATGAAATCACCCAAATGGGTAGAATATTCGTACCTTTAAAAACCTTCCAATAAATCTTTTTCAAGTTTCGCAAAATGTTCACCATTATTTTAAAGAACCATTAAAATAGACAAAATATTATTATACACGTATAGTTTAATTATTAATAACAATAACTGTTTTTTTCAGTGCGTATTGCAAATGGTGCTATCATTTGTTTTACTTATCTGTCATCGACATCAAAATAATATTTTTAAAATTGGAACTGCGCATCTTCCATCTCCAGTGCAAATTAATTTCGGCGAGGAAAATGTAAAATTATATATTAAGTAAGTATAGGAAATGGAGAGAAAATTTGAATACAAATTATTTTACGTGTCTCAGCTGATGTGCCACACCAGTTGTGGTTTTTTGTTAGCATATTTATTATAATTTGATATACTATTAATATAAAAATAGTCACATGGCACGATTACTATAACACCACTCTGTCTACAAACTCGTTATAACATTATAATTATGATTTCGATTAGCAATACATAACAAAATTATAAATATAATATTTTGATGTTTTATTTTAGTGAACCAACTCGTTTTAAAGCACTTTTTGTAATGCATTCATTAAAATACATTAACAGGATGAAAAAAATCCTCGAATCACTAAAAATAATTCGATATTATTCAATACTAATCACGTATAAATGTATAGTTTCCATCCATTTTACCTGTTGGATTTAATTCAATTATAAAACATGATTTAAAAAAAAGTATTGCGTATAATATTTCATTTGTATTTCGCGAATTATTAAAAAACACGTAATTAATATAAACAGTGAATAAATTTCAATAATGTAAGAAAAGCGAGCGGCATATTAAAATGATTTTTTTTGATAGTAATTAAATTATAATCGAATTACACAATCGTTAGTTATTATAAGCAACCTTTACATACAACGATTCAGATACCAATTTGATAGTGTCGTCGATTGTTATAATTGATTTACATATATTTTAATCATCTTGGTGGCAAAACTATTAGAGATTTCATTTTGAGAAGTAACAATGGTACTGGAACAACTGGACGCCAGGATAAGTGGGCGCCGCACTGTCAAATGAAATAATGTTCAATAATGAAATAGATAGACTTTTGTTAAGATTTGATTTGAAAGTAGACGAGAAAGTTCTAAAAGTTTCTTTCTACTACACAGTAGTTTAATTACATGTGCTATTAACATAATGTTGTCTATTGCGGATTGAGAATAATTATTATTTTCGACGCTTCGTATAAAAATAAAATAACTCTCTTCTCTTTGGATTTTAAACAATGCACAATTAAATCAATATTTACGTGAGCATATTTCAATTCTCACCAAGTATTAAATAATTAATGCTTAATAATATATAAGTAGATACATATTAAATATCTATACTTCACATACGTTTATTTATTTTCGAATTTCATTCGATTGTGTAGCACCCAATTGTCCCGGCGCCGAATCGTGACCTGTAACAATTTTCCGATTATATTTAGTATCATAATATATTATATTGTATTGTCAGTTAATAAAATAATGAATTATCTCAGGCGACTATCATTATAAAGGCAAACGTCAACGTGACAGTATTGACAGTACGTGAAGCGCATAGACGACGCAATCGACAAAACACTAATAAAAAGTCAAATATTTCGAAATCGCAAACAGACACATCAACTTTATTATTATTAGTACCAGTACCTATAGATAAATGATTTCGAGTGCAATATTAATAGTTCTCTGATTAATTTAATCAATATCCTTATATTGACCAACATAGTAATTTAATTATATGTTTCGACGAAGGGAAGGGAAATGTATGGTTTCGGATGCCACTTTAGTGGATACTCTCGCGGCATCTCACCTGAATATATCAGTTCAATCATCAGGTTCAGCAGCTCTTTTGGCTGAGTCTAACAAAACCAAAAAATACGACTATCTGTAACCTAATTATATTGTCTGTCCCTTGGGTTTCGAGACCTTTGTATCTTGGGGACCCAGTGGCGAAGGGTGGAGATAGGCTGTTAAGACCCATCATAAATAGTGAATACTAAATTTTGTCAGTCATACGTATTTGTTTTCATTGAAATAATGCTACAATTTTCAGATGGTGTTGGTTAGTTTTTTTAAATTCATTTAAACTCTGCGAAAGCCAAGCCATAATAGATAATAGTCCAAAAAATACTCGTCTATCTAAAGATCTAAAACTATGCAATTAAATCATACATAACTTTGGATATTTTATAGATAGGGTAATATTTATTATCTATTATAGTTACGTTTAGGCAGGGCTTTTAAAAAAATGAAAAAACGATATGTGTACCTAATACGGTATGTATTTCCGACGAAAACAAATAAGTATGAATGAAAAACTGTGCACAGTTTTGTCCTATCGCCCAAAGTATACCAAAAATATTATGGTTTAATTACTTTAATTGATGAAAAATTACCAACATCATCTGTAAATAATTGTAGTCTTAGTTCAATAAAAACAAATATGTATGACTAACAAAGTAAGTTTAATGTGCACTATTTATGGCGAATCTTAACAGCCTACCTCAACCCTTCGCTACTGTGGGGACCTTCTGCTCTGAAGACGGTGGCTTAGATAGGTCGGCGCTTACGACATACATTACGTATATGAATCCAAAATTTAATGCAGTCGCTGTTTTAGGTAGGTACCTACTCTTGAGGTATATATTTTATATAAATACTAGGGGACACCTAGGATAGTGAAAGTTTTATAAATTTTAGTTTATATAAGTATAATGTGTAGCACTGGCGAAGGGTGCAGGTAGGCTGTGAATATCCGATATAAATAGTACACATTAAACTTTATCAGTCATACGTCATATTTGTATTAATACTACAATATGCAGATAGTATTAGTTAGTTTTTAAATTTAATAAAACCCTGCGTAACCAAACCATAATTAGACAATAGTCAAAAAAAGTTGTCCATCTATAACATATCCAAAACTATGCCATTAAATTAAATAATAATAATAATTTATTTATGCCTGTCGTTAAAAAAATGTATGTATATTTTTGTAAACCATTGTATAGCAGAATAGCCTTCCATTCAGAGAAGAGAAAAAAAAATTAAATAATACGTAGTTTTAGATATTTTATAGATAGATAAATATTTTTTTATCTCTTATGATTTGGTTTAAGCAGGGTTTAATGAATTTAAAAAAACTAACTAACATCATCTGTAATAAGTACTATTCTTAATTCAACGAAAACAAATAAATATTACTGAAAAAGTGTGCACTATTATTATGCCTAAACTAAATTGTGATTGATATAAGCAGGATTTAATTGATCTTTAAAAACTAACCAACACTATCTCCAAATTGTTGTCTCAGTTTTGAAAACATAAATTCGTAAGCCTGACAAATTTTAGTGTGCACTACTTATATCGAATTTTAACAGCCTACATCCACCCTTCGCCACTGATGTGTAGGAAATTATATCATTTAATTGTACACCTTTTCTCAACATTATTTTGTGTTATTCTTTTATTGTAACTATTGTATATCTATGTATTAATTCCCCATGTAATTCTCAATGCAATCTATGCTTTTAATAAATTTTACAAAAAAAAATGTTTAGAAATGTAGGTATAACAATATTGTAGAATTTAATAAAAATATAATTTAAGGTACCTATCATTTTTTAATGGAATACCACCTAAGTAAATGCTAACTCAATTAATTAATTTTTATTTTAAAAAGTGTAATATGCATGGTATGCCGTGTGATGTGATGACTCAATGTATTACAGCAAACGGCAAATATATTAAATTAAACAGATGTTTATTACATTTTAGTTTGCAAGTCTGTAACTGCGATTCATCAGAGTTTTTTTTTTATTAGGCGCTGATTTTTATTTGCACTATTAAATTTAGACTTTTATCGGGTCGAGCCCACATTTGTTGATATGTAGGTATCTACTCGACACAGATAACAGACAAGCGTTTTCTCACAAAAACTTGAATGCATAGTATTATTTTTTTGGGTTTTAACGCTAGAATATTTATAGCGATTTAGCAAAGTTCATCTATGGTTAAATTTGACTATTATATTTCAGATGCACACATACCTAGGGTCCGCTTTTCAATAATTATGTAGAATTATCATGTGTAATGGCCTAGATGATTGATAAATAATCTTAACATTCATACAAACATTCATTCAAACAATAGTAGGTATTAGGTATTATAATTATATGGTACCTAATACTATTACTACACGTGTATTACTTTAAATGACGTCTACATTGTGGATAAATTCCATTATAATGCTTTTACGATAAAGGATATGTTAACAAGATTTATATTTTCGTTTCACAAATCATTGTTGAATTAACAAAAACTTTTTTTCAAAACTTTGGTTAACATGTAGATAATGTGTGGTACAAAAAAATTGGCATGTAAACAGGAGTTTTTTTGTTGTTATTTCAGTTATAATATAACAAACGTGGGGAATTGCGGCTCTTCGCTGGGTTAAGTGCGCCTCCCAATATCTCTTGATAAACATATAGCTATTTTCTTTCCCCAGTATACTTGTATTTAAGCGAGTTTTCCTTTATAAATGTGATTATAGTGTGGCTCTTTATATATATATATGAAAATCCAGAATGTGGCTCTCGTTGACCTCGTGTATGCCCATCCCTGTAATATAACATTTGAAATTATTTAGCAAACGCATGAAGCATGATTATATTGGTAATTTCCACAAATATACTCAGTTGTCACTCACGCAAAGAGTTCCATTTTGTATTTTCATCATAATTTTACTGAAATGCAGCTAGATATAAAAATGATTACACATAATATATTAGATAATTTTTAAAACTAAATAATAATTCCGAAGTGTAGTATTATTAGCGTCACGATGACCGAGCGGCTTAAGCGTCTACGCATATTGTTTTTCAATTTATATTTGGAGCCAGAGTATGGACCTAATAGATTAAGCAAGTGGCTAACATCCATTTCTCGTAAAACAATTCTTTTAATACAACATCCACTTTGTGGCCATAATTTATGATCCTCTCAGGATCTAACATGGTGAAGTAGTAGTAACTACTCATCGTGACAGATTATCTTTTTATACATTCTGCAAATTGGAAAATACATGTCATAACAGTAGTGTGAAGTTCTCTGCAATTGAATCTGTAATGCAAAGTCACATGTACCCAGCTAATTTAATCAGTGCGGCATAACCTCAATGTCATACATTTAAGCTCCATCTCTATATAAGAAAGTTCTTTTCAGCATCTTTGGTATGTTGTAAATTTTAACATTATATAATTAATAATATGATATACGGTATACATTGTTACGCATTACGTCGAAAAAAATAAACCTAAAAAAGTAAAATACCAATAACGTCATTGATATTGATTCTTATATCTGATAATAATTGATAAGACCTCTATAATATTATATTTACACATTTATAAAATATTTGATTTTCTATCGCTCCATTTAAAAATAAATCGATATAAGTATATAATATATTTGATAACTAAAACTGAATCAATGTTTGCTGACAATATCTAAAGGGGTCAAGTATAATACACACATCGTAATTTCCAATTACATACCTGACAAAGTTATTTGTATTTCAAAATGGCAATTTTATCATTTTTTTTTTTAATATTTTATCAATCAATCCAATTACATATTATTAAATTAATTTGAGGGTTGAAGAAATTAAAACGGCAGATTCCATTTAAAAAAAATGTTATGTACCTACTTATTATTATTACAACGTTTTTATTAGGTCGTATTCATATTTGTCCGGTGGTTGTTTGTCCGGTAGAAATCTTGCAATCGATTTTTAACTAACTTCCAGACTAGCTAGACATTTGAAACTTTTATAATATATCAGAACACGATGCCAATGCATTTTTTTAATACTTTTAGCCATCTTTAAGTAGAATTAAATTCATTTTTAGTTAATTCTGTTTTGTATGAAAAGTTATTTCGATACCATTATTGGTTGCTAGGGGGTCCTAGCAACTAAAGTGTTAAATAATATATGCGTGCATTACTATGGAAATCTATATGAAATGACATTTCATTATTCAGTATTTCTATCAAGTACAAATTTTTTTGATCGTTTAAGTTAGTCAAGTCAAGTTTATATGATTCAACAGAAAATTTAAAAACGTTGTATATAAAAGGTTCTTTTTATCTTTCTAATCATTACCTATTTATTAGTATACATACAAATAACATTTAAAAGTACTGTTTTCAGAAATTATAAGTACTTAATAATATAAGATAGGTTATAAGGGCCAAATCACACTGCGAGTAGCCGTGAGATGCGCGCGTGACGCAAGAGACATAAAAAGCACTTGCTTTGGGCACACCGCAGTGCGTAAAGCATGTGCCGTTTAGGCTTCCTGCGCCGTGCGCGCTTCGTCCGGCCTCTTGCAATGTGCTCCGCCACTAATACATTTTTAACGACTCGCCAACATTTTACGAAAATGGAAACTACCGTTTTTGTTTCAAAGCCCCTCATTTCTAAGACGTCGCGGTTTCTCTTTCCGTATATTATGTACTTTGATATTTTCAAAACAGTCATCGATTAATAAATCGATACCCCCAGTTCAATAGGGGAACAACTCAAAATTTAAAGGTTTTGAGTTAAGAATGCCATTCGATGTAAAATAATTTTCTCTTTATAATTCAGCAAAAAAACAATCAAAAATTTCTTTAATATGTCATAAAATCGAATAACCCTTTCTGAGATTAATCAGTAATTCCGTTATATAATCAAATTTATTTGTTAATTCTTCATTAAAATGTACAATTTCATTGTGTATTGATGAATTCCACTAAATTCCACAAAAAAAACATACACTTTCATCGAAATCAAGGCTTTAAAATTAAAATGAGAATTACTGCAAAAAATTCAAACGCCATTATCTTGGAGCAAGGTTTTATGAGTTGTTCCCCTATTGAACTATCGAAATGCATATTGTAATATAATAATTATTATTTAACCGAAAATATACATTTATATCTCTGAAGAATTTCCTGAATAAATAGAACTCCGGGTCTAGACTAAAATACTATTTATGCAATTAACATAATGTAGATATACATTAAAAATATATCGGATAATTTTTCTTATCAATTATTGTATAATTTATTTAATCTACGTCATTCTTGGCTTAGTAGCATTATGATTTATGGCAACATCAAAGTGTCATAAATCATAAATCGTAATCTATAATTAAAATGTACTTATATTATGTTTTATGGCAACTCTAAATCGCTAACATATAATATGATAATATATCATCGAATTATCATATCGAAATGGCTTAGTTACAGATTTTAATAATATGCACTTAAAAACATGATTGGTGCTTAAAGATTTTGATAACATATGGTTTATATTAAACAAAACTCTGAATATTGAAAAAATATACTATATATTATAGGTAAAACACTCTACAGAGTCACTGTTGTACGCTAAAATTGCTTCGCATCTGTTTTGGTATTATTTGTGTGTATGCATGTAATAAAACTCAATTTAGAACCGCCTGCAATCATTACATTCTCACCCATTGGTTAGGCGTGCAGTGCAGGAGAGGAAAGGGTGTAGTTTCTATTGTTATTGAGAGTCACTGGTAATAAACATGCCATATGTGCATGCATGTTCTCCGAAGTCCTAATGATTATATGTATAATTAAAACACATTGCCAACGAAATTATGTATTTACGGTATTATAATTGTCTTTAATTGTTTATTTCTCTATAAATTTATAACTAATCTGTTAAATAACGATAATGATATCGTTAAGGCTAATTCATAAATTCCAAAACATTATATATTCCCAATCACAACTAAATAAATAACAATACACGATGTTTTCATTGAATTGTAGCTATCACTACAAGTAAATAATATATAGGTACCTATGTCCTAATGTACGCATTTTTATTCCATATTTTATTAAAACAATAAGTCATAAAAATATGCTTATTTACCGTAATTCTTCATGCACACCCTGTGTCAATACTACCAAAGAACACCAACACAACTGCAAATCGTTTTTAGCGTACAACAGTGTCGCTGTAGAACGAAATACCTATACCTACCTATAATATTTTTTATTAGATAATATAATGTCCATTATACTTTTGTTATTTCGTTTGAGAGACCTGTTTTAAAACCTTAATACATTGAATGGAGTAACTAAAGTAATACCTACTTTGATTTGAAATACAAAATCCCAACGGTAATAGTAGCTCAATTTGGACAACGCTTCAGAGAGTATATTAGTTAAAATTTGTCGCAAATAAGTATGACGCCTTTAGCATAGTGGCCTATGTGCTTTTTGCTATTGGTTATATATAATATATTTTCTCAGAAGTGTTTTGAAAATTATGTATGGAATAAAGGAATGTTGGAAAACTACTTCATTTGTGTATAACGAAAATGGCAAATCTTTGACCGTCGTAGGTAGTGCAAAAATTACGGTTAGAATTCGGTAGAAATCATTGTCCAACAGAAGGCTGTATTCGCAAGCTGATTGAAAGACTGGTAGTGTTTTGGATAGCCTGACATGTACATGTTCATCCAGTCAGTTCATGCGAAAACATTGCTACTGTATGCGAAAGACTTCGATTCATTGAAGAAAAATCATTTTCAGTTATTTTTTCAGGCGCATATTCACTTAAGTGAGTACGTTAATAAGCCATCAGTCAAGGAAAACCCACAAGTATTTCACAACAAGATCTTACTTCCTCGAAAATGACGAAAGAGCGACCGTTTCAGTCAATGGCGTCCGCTATAGGCAAATGATAACTGACGTTTTGAGGCCGGAATTGAAAGATTTCGATTAGGAAAACATGTGATTTCAACAGGATGGTGCCACATGACATACAGCTTGTGAACCACTGGCTTTACTGTGTGAAAAAAACCAAATTCATACCATAACTCGGATAACCCTTTATAACAGGGATGGCACGCGAATATTTCATTTTGAAGAGAAAAGAAATTACCATTTTATATTCATCATCATCATCAGCCTGAATCTATCCACTGCTGGATGAAGGCCT